>CAUOFW020009736.1:0-290934 GCA_963454935.2 Ilex paraguariensis
ATTTTGGCGACTTAACAACGGTTTGGAGTTTCACGGTGTTCCCGACGGATTTGGCCGAGCTGCCCATAATTTGCTCTGCATTATACCCCCGGGTATAAGAAGTTCTCACAGCTCCCTCCTCAACCTTTCGAGCCTTCACAGTGGTCAGAGCTCTTTGATCAGGCGGCGAGGTTAGAGGTCGAGCAAACTTGGAGAAGACCCGGATCGGGCTTCAGAGGGAAGGTAAAGGAGTTGCTGAGGTCAGGGGTCACAGAGAGGACGTTGCTCCCTTCGGACCGCCGAGGTGGGGACTTCGGGAGGCGACCTGTGGCCGGATTTTCAAATTCTCCAAACCTTGGACGTCGAAGACGCTCTTTGAGGAAGCGATGTCCAAACACCCTCGCATAATTTGGGGTTTCTTAGGCAGAGGCAATCCCTCGCAGCCGGGAGAGGCGAGGGACCGACCGGCGGTACTCCGGCAGGAACCAGCTCTGCCCCAATCATCAAGGGTTCCTGATCGGGGTCAGGTGCGAGATCGGGACCCTCAGGTGGAGGAGGAGAGGAGGGTGAAGCATCGGCACGATGGCCTCAGCCCAGGACCCAGGGTGCCTCCCGCTCAGCACAAAGCGGGAGGGATCGTGGACTTACCCTGCCTACTCCCCTCACAACCGCAGCAACCACGACAGCAGCCAAGACCTACAGCAGCACAACACAGCAGCAGCAGCAACAGCAACAGGCTACTCCTTCCCTCCCATCCACAGTGGAGGCCGCGGTGTGGAATCCTCGGGCTACTGATCACATGAACCGAGTGATCAGGGTCGATGATTCCATTCTGCGGATCCCCATGTCGCCTATGCAGTGAGTGAGACATTGCATTTTGAGGCTGACATGGAGGCTCATCGGGGGCGATCAACCAACGTGTTGTTCCGCTCCATGATCCAGAACTCCCTGGTGGTGAGTTTATTCCCGTTTCGATCCCTTCACTCTTGTTCTCTACTTTTGTGTTTTAACATTCTTTCCTTTTTTACAGGCTGCCCAGCAGATTTCTATCATAGCTGGCCGGTACCACGCGTCCAGGATGGATCTTCAGAGGGCCAAGGATCAGAAGGCTGAAGCGGAAGCTGCCCTTGCTCGGGCAACGGAAGAAGTTGCTGCCAGGGATTCTACCCTGGCGGGGCAGGCTGCCCAAATAGAGCAACTCCTCAAGGACGCTGAATCGGCCAAGTTGGGCGCTGAGAAGCTAAGTGCGCACTTGCCGATGCTGAGAGGAGAATTACTGAGCAAACGCAGCGGCTCTCGGCTGCGGAGGAGAGGGCAGTGGGCTCCGAGGAAAGCTGCCTGGCCCTGACCCAGGAGCTAGATAGGATCCGAGCCGAGGAGCTGAACCGGAAGTCAGAGCAACAACTTCTGGAGGAGTTCGCCGATGAAGTGCTCCCCGCACTTGAAGAAAATAGCAAAGAGTTCTTCAAGAAAGGGTGGGACGAGGCGCTCCAGGCTGCTGGAGTCCCGTCAGACTCCCCTCTCTTCCAAGTGCACAAGTATGTGCCCTCGGCAGAGATGGAGCAGGCAGAAGCACAAGTTGCTGCCGAGGATGAAGCCCCTACACCGATGCAAACCTCGGCTGATGCTCCCGAGATGGTGATAGTGGACTTGTCCGAGGACGCTCCGCGGACCTTGCCTCCTGAACCTCAAGCTGCTCAAGCTGTTGAAGCTGTTCCTGCCGCCGAAGTTCTTCCCCAGCCCGCTCCAGAAGCTTCCCAACCTTTTATTGCTGATTCGCCCTCGGCCGAAGTTCTGGAGGTGCCTGGAGCCCGATGAAGCTGCTTTTCATTTCCCCTTTTTTGTACTCCTTGCTTTTTCTTTTGTAGCTTTTGGGGACGCAAAGCCCCTATTTCTTTTGGAAATGAACAACTAGTCTTTTTATCTTTCTGTCTTCTTCTGTATACAGTAGTGTTCTGCTTTTCTTTACTTCTGTGTAGAAATAACCATAAGTGTCTTTGAACTGTCCTCGGGGCGTGCTGGCCCGTTCCGGAGGCGAGATCTTTGTATCTACTCTGGGGACTTGGGGTCCTTGTGTTTTGTTCTCAGGACCATTTCTTTATGAATGCTCGTTTCCATTTTTGCCTTGGGGACAGTAGTCCTTGCACTCTGTCCCCAGAGCCATGCCGTTGCAGGAGGCTTGCTCCTGTATGTACTTCGGGGACGAGAGTCCTTGAACTCTGTCCCCAGGGCCATACCCTTGCAGGAGGCTTGCTCCTGTATGTACTTCGGGGACGAGAGTCCTTGAACTCTGTCCCCAGGGCCATACCCTTGCAGGAGGCTTGCTCCTGTATGTACTTCGGGGACGAGAGTCCTTGAACTCTGTCCCCAGGGCCATACCCTTGCAGGAGGCTTGCTCCTGTATGTACTTCGGGGACGAGAGTCCTTGAACTCTGTCCCCAGGGCCATACCCTTGCAGGAGGCTTGCTCCTGTGTGTACTTCGGGGACGAGAGTCCTTGAACTCTGTCCCCAGGGCCATACCCTTTGTCTTTTGTTTGGCGAGTCCTTTGAGAGAGAGTACTTCAAAAGTAAAACTTCTTCAAATTCATAACATTCCATGGTCGTATTACAGGTCTTCCACTCATATCTTCTAGTCCATACGACCCGGCGCCCCCGATTGATATTACTTTGTAAGGCCCTTCCCAGTTAGGTCCCATCTTTCCCTCTGTTGGATCCCGGGTATTGGCCGTTACCCTTCTGAGGACCAGGTCGCCTATCCGGAATTCTCGAGTCTTGACCCTCTTGTTGTATAGCTGGGAGATCTTCTCTTGATACTTGGTTATCTTCAAGGCGGTTTCCTCCCTTCTTTCTTCCAGTAGGTCCAGATCCAATCCCAGTTGATGATCATTCCCCCTTCATCGAAAGCTTGGGTCCTTATGGTCGGAAGCCCTACTTCGAGGGGTATGATTGCCTCCATCCCGTATGCCAGGGAGTAGGGGGTTTCGCCCGTTGATGACCGAGGGGTTGTCCTGTACACCCATAAAATGTTTAACAGCTCTGTCGCCCACTTTCCCTTGGCTCTCTCCAGCCTCTTCTTGATCCCGTTGATAATTGTCTTGTTGGTGGCCTCCGCCTGCCCATTGGCTTGTGGGTATGCAGGGGTGGAGTAGAAGTTACGGATCCCGAGATGCTCACAGAAAGACTTAAAGCGCCCGCCAGTGAACTGGGTCCCGTTATCCGATATCAGTGCGCGAGGAATGCCAAACTGACGACTATGTTCTCCCAGACGAACTTTTTGGCGTCTATGTCTCGGATGTGACTCAACGGCTCCGCTTCTACCCATTTGGTGAAGTAATCTGTGGCCACGATGAGGAACTTCTTGTTTCCCGGAGCTTTAGGCAGAGGTCCAACCAAATCAAGCCCCCATTGAGCGAATGGCCAAGGGCTGGTGAGGGGGTGTAAGTCCCCCGCAGGTTGCCTGATCGCAGGGGAGAACCTCTGGCACTGGTCGCATTTTTGGACATATGCCCTTGCGTCCCTTTGCATTCGCGGCCACCAATACCCCTGAGACATAATGCGGTGCGCCATTGATCGTCCTCCAGAGTGCCCCCCACATATTCCTTCATGCACTTCGTATAGGAGGTCTTGGACTTGATCTTCTCGGACGCATAGCAAGTAAGGTCCTGAGAAAGACCTTCGGTAAAGCTTCTGATCCGAAGAGACCCAAAATCTTGGAGCTTTCATCCTTATTTTCTAGCTTCCCTTGGACACTCCGGGAGATCTCCCGTCGTTAGGAATTTGACAAAGGGATCGATCCAACTGAGCTGCTGGGGCGCGTCCTGGATGACCATCGCCTCAAGAGTATGATCAATGCAGGATGTGGGAAGATACTCAATGGTGATCCTGCGCGACTGGGAGGAGTCCACTGCCGAGGCTAGACAAGCCAGGGCGTCGGCATGTGTGTTCTTGTCGCGGGACACCTGCTTGATTTCAAATCGGTCGAACCTTTGGATAACGGTCGTTGCCTGGTGATGGTACGCCTTCATCCTAGGGTCCCTCGTTTCGAATTCCCCATTGACTTGATTGACCACCAGCATGGAATCGCAATGCACGATCAAATTGGTAACTCCAGTCGCCTCAGCTAACCGAAGTCCCGAGATGAGTGCCTCATATTCCGCTTCATTGTTCGATGCTTTGAACCCCAACCGGATGGCCTGCTCTGCAATAATCCCTTCTGGAGAGGTCAGCAAGACACCGATTCCGGACCCCTTGCTGTTCGATGAACCATCCACACATAAAAGCCATGGCGATCCTTCAACATTTGTTGGAGATGCTAAGTTGGGAGGAGGCGGTCCTTCTAGAACAGGATTCTCCCCAGAAAACTCGGCTATGAAGTCTGCCAGTACTTGACCCTTTATCGCAGTTCGGGGTTTGAAATGAATGTCGTGCTCCCCCAACTCTACAGCCCATTTGGAGATCCTTCCGGAGAGTTCAGCTTTCCTCAAAATTGCCTTCAAGGGCTGATCAGTTAGGACAGTGATCGGGTGGGCCTGGAAGTAATGGCGCAGTTTCCTTGCAGTGGTGACCAAGGACAGGGCCAGTTTCTCTAGGGGCAGATATCTCGTCTCTGCATCCAGGAGCGCCTTGCTGATGTAGTAAATCGGCTTCTGTCGGTGCTCATGTTCACGGATAAGTACTCCGCTCACTGCAAACTCTGAAACTGCCAGGTATAGGAACAGCATCTCCCCCTGGGTGGGGACGGATAGGGTCGGAAGAGTCCTCAGGTATTCTTTGATCCCAGCCAGGGCGTCCTCGCACCCCTGGCTCCACATACTCTTCCCAGCACATTTGATTGCTCCAAAGAAAGGTTTGCATTTATCCGAGGAGCGTGAGACAAATCGGTTAAGTGCAGCCAGCATCCCTGTGAGTTTCTGGACCTCTCGGACAGTGCGAGGGCTTCGGATATCCAGGATTGCTTTAATCTGATCCGGGTTGGCTTCGATTCCCCGATGACTAACCAGATACCCGAGGAATTTTCCCGACTCCACTCCGAAGACGCACTTTGCTGCATTTAGCTTCAACCCATACTCCCTGAGAGTGGAGAAGGTATCCGCCAAATCTGTAAGATGATCACCACTCCGTTTGCTTTTTACCAGCATGTCGTCTATGTAGACCTCCATGGTGTTGCCGATCTGTCTCTTGAACATCCGATTCATCAATCTTTGGTATGTTGCCCCAGCGTTCTTCAATCCAAATGGCATCACTTTATAACAATAAACTCCCTTCGGAGTGATAAACGCCGTTTTTTCTTGGTCCGGGGCGTAAAGAGGGATCTGATGATATCCCGCTCGAGCATCCAGGAAGTCCATTCGTTCATATCCGGCTGTGGCATCTACCAGCTGGTCCACCTTCGGCAGGGGGTAGTCGTCCTTGGGACATGCCTTGTTAAGATCTGTGAAATCCACGCAGACACGCCATTTCCCCCCTTTCTTTTTTGCACATACTGTATTGGACAGCCATTCTGGGAACTGTATCTCTCGAATGGCGCCAGCTCTCAGGAGTTTGTCTATTTCCTCATTGACCGCGTTGGCGTGATGCGGGGCCATACGTCGTGGCCTTTGCTTTACTGGCTTGTGAGATGGGTCAACATGCAGCCTGTGAGTAATTATTTCGGGGTCTACTCCTGTCATTTCCATTTCGTTCCAGGCGAACACGTCTGTATTCCCTCTTAAGAACCTGATCATCTCCTCCTGTTCGGCTGCGGGCATCGAGGTCCCAACTAGGAAATACTTCTCTTCTTCTCCTTCTACCAAGGGCACCTTCCGGAGGTCTTCAACCGACCGTTCTGCTGGGTCTACCCGGGGGTCATCCATCCCCGGACGCCCGGACTGTAATTGCTATTTTTCTATGATCTCTTCCGGTGCTCGCCCCTTCTCCTGGCCGGACGCCCCGGCTCGGACGGCCGAATAAAAACAGTTCTTCGCAGACGCTTGATCTCCCCGGATCTCCATGACGCCCTCTGGCGTGGCGAACTTCAACTTTTGGTGGAGAGTGGAGTGTACCGCTCCTAAAGCGTGTAGCCATGTTCGACCCATGATCACGTTGTAAGGGGAGTCCGTGTCGATCACCACAAACTCTGTATCGATGACGAAGGGACCAGTGGCGACCGGTAATGTAATTTTCCCCACGGGCAAGGCGAAAGAGCCGTTGAACCCGATGAGGGGTGTCCTGATTTTGGTCAAGTCTTGGGGGCCAAAACCCATCCGCTTCAAAGTCTCGAAGTACATCACCTCCGAGGAACTCCCTGAATCAATCAAGATTCTCTTGACATCGAATTTCCCTATCTTCAGGGTTAAGACAAGGGCGTCGTTATGAGGAATCACCACGCCCGTCAAATCCGCGTCAGAGAACATAATGCCAAGCTCACCCATCCTGGCCCTTTTGCTTGATGGCCCCACACCTCCTTCGGCTACCTTTCTGGTAAAAGCTACCCTCTTGAGGTCGGATTCGAGCTCTTTGGACGTGGGGCGCTCCAGTGGACACACATGGATGACGTCTATGACGTTGTTGGTTCCTCGGTCGGGGCATGAGCTCGTTTCTCTTCTGGCCTGGGCTCTATGTATTCTTTCAGATATCCATCTCGGACTAAGTTCTCCAAGAATGACTTGAACACCCTGCAGCTCTCGGTGCGATGCCCGACATCCCGGTGATATGAGCATCTTACTGTTTGATCACGGGTGGAGAGGTCGCTTTGCATCCTGGGCGGCCATTTGAAAAACGGTTCATGTTTGATTTTATGGAGCAACCTGTAGATGGGTTCCTTGAAGACGGTGTGAACTCCTCTGGACGAACCCCCTGGACGGGGTAGCAATCCCTTCCGGGGAATATCTTCGTGCTCTTTTTCCTTTCTCTTGGGTTGGAGGGCTCGGCCTTTGTTGCCCCCCATCTCGTCCTCGACCCTCGAGTACTTGTTGATTCGGGCCATCAGTTCCCCCATATCCGAGGGAGTCTTTTTGGTCAGGGACCGGTACAGGTCCGTGTCCCTGGCCAAGCCGAGCCGGAATGATGCTGCTGCCATGACCTCCGAGCATCCCTCGACCTCATTGACTTCTTCCCAGTATCGGATGGCGTACTGGCGAAGAGTCTCGGATTCCCTCCTCCTGAGGGTCAGCAGTGATCCAATGTCCTTTGGGCGCTTACTCCCTGTAATGAATCGGGTTAGGAACTGCCTTGTCAATTCTTTCCAGGACCCAATACTGTTTGGGGGAAGCGCCTCGAACCACCTCATCGCGGAGTCCCCCAGGCTCATAGGGAATACCCGGCATAGAAACCGTTGGTCCGAATGATAGAGGGACATCATCTGCTTATACTGTCTGATATGGGCGTCGGGATCAGATCGCCCGTCATAGGTCTTGAATCGTGGCACGACGAACTTTCTTGAGACGTCCATCTCGCTGATTTCCCTCGTGAAGGGTGTTTGCATGACTTCGTCCTCGGCCTCGTCCTGGATCATCTTGCCCTTTCTCCTGGAGTCTAATCGGGCTCTGAGATCTACTTCCCTTGCGGGATGCCTCCTGAAGTCTCTGGGTTCATCGGTAAGCCCCTCGTTTCCTGGGCGTCGTGTAGATTGGGTTGAGTCCTCCTCGGATTCATCTCCCTTCCTTCGTCTGGATAAACCTCGCCGGAGGTCGTCCAGGGCCAATGGCCTTGCTTTCCTGGAATGGTTGTCAAGATGGCATTCGCCGGCCCTGGAACTTTCTGCTTTGTGATCCAGGTGGTTCCTTAGGTCCTTTGTCTCCGCCTCATGGACGGGGAGTCCTCGGGAGAGGAATGAATCCCTCGACCCTCCGCCTGAGGCAGCAAACTCGTCGAGCCGGCTAAGAACGTTTACATTGTCCTTCTCCAGCTGACGTAATCTATCGCCAAATTTCTCTTCAATCACCTCTGCCAGCTGACGGGCCAAGGGGGCTGATCCTCCTGACCTGATACCCATACTGGTTTGAGGGGTTACCCCCCTTGACCGAGTAGAGGCACTTTTAATCGTACTGGTGCGATCCCTCCCTCCGTGATGGCAGGGAGCTTGCAACTCATGACTCCGTTGATGGGGTCCCTTCCCTTTCTGTCTGGTGTTCACCATGGTCACTGTTCTTTTATAGAGAAATGATTAGGAAAACTACTCGTTTCCCACAGACGGCGCCAGATTGTGCGGGCTTGATCCTGCACGATATATATAAAATATTGGGAACAGATCTCTCCCCTGGTGAACTCTGGGTGAGCCGATTGAGTGGCCAAGCACACTGCTCGAAACAGCTTACGATCCTGGGAAAGGAGGAACGATCCTGTACGTGCGAAAGGTATTTCCTGGGACAAAAGAGAACAAGTTAGAAGGGCGCCGGAGTGTTTTCCGGCGTATCCCCTCCGACGGTCTAGTCAGTCTTTGAATGAGAGAGAGGAAGGAGAAAACACTGAGAAGGATATTTTGTAGTAGAGAGTTTATGATTGCATACCAGCTTTGTCTTTTGGGAGGGGTATTTATACCTTAGAAGATCATGATTGCTGTCAGTGTGGTCAGTAGGTAATCATCAGGCACAGGTAGCGTGTGTAATCATTTGATGAGGAATGTCTTCTCTAATTGATTGCTCGGGGTCCCGAACAATCAATGCTGAGTCTGTCGGGACGCCGACGGTACAATATGCTCCTGTCGGGAAGGATGCAATAAATGCTCTGTAACAGGAGCATTTATTGCCTTTCATATCCGAATCTTACCGCATTGAATGCGGTCTCGTCAACAGAAGGGTGCAATTAATTGTTTGCTTTCCCAAGTCGCGTGTCAGCAACGGCACGCGGTTTGTCTGCTTCGGATGTGACATTATTTGCCACGCGTCCATCCCTTATTGGCCGTTACGTCGGTATTCCAGCACGTTCTGACATTACTTGTGTAAGAAGAGGTCATGATGAATAACCCATACTGGCATAGGCTGATGTCCAGTATGTCAGTAGCTTTATCCGGGAGTAGAGGAAGCGTCCAGGATGGAGTGACCCTCGGCGCCGAGGAAAGGCTCACCTCGGGACCAAGGGGTGGTGTGTCCCCGAGGTACACGTCTGACCGAGGACACGTGTTTGTTTGTATAATATACCGAATGTGTGATCCTACATGAGAGGTACCTCGGGGTAAAGGGCGCTCTTCGCCGATGGTGCTTACATCCGGGCAACACTGTTCCAAAATATCCCGAGGACACGTGTCATCATCTTAGGGCTTTTCAGAAGAGTCCCATCAGATACCAGGATAACTATCCACTGAATTGAATGCTTACAAATACAACTTCAATGATAGTTCAAGTATTAACAGAAACGAACTGTAAATTTAGACGTTTTAAATTTAAATTTTAACAATTTTTAGAGTCAAATAATGAGAAAATTATATTTCATTAATACTCTAATCCTAACACAGATGACGAAGAGATTAGTCACAATGTGTATAAATTGATCAAAACATCGCTGACGGTTGAACAAAAAAAATACTTACATATACACGTTTTACCAATTTTTCTCAAATATACTTGATCATATTTTGAGAATTCATGAAACAAATGCCATGATGACTACTTCAAATTTCTACCCCTTCTCTTTCTCTAGGGGGAACCCCTGTCTTAGAAGTTGGAGCTACATTCTAAAAAAGAGAGAAAAAGGTCCCTGTCATCATTTCAAATGAGATAAAATCATATTTCCTTGAGTTAGGGAGCTTTCAAACACAAGCAATTTCAAACCAAATGGAGTTAGTTAGAGAGAGTGTCCACAAATGATGACCCATTAAATCATTTAATTATTCAGCTCTATGTTTCATGACCAAACTATGTTTTAATCGAAATAAATAGACAATTCACTGCATAAAATTTTTAAGATCAAAAAATTCTGTTTTAATTCGATGTACGAAACTTTACCTTATATACAAAGAGATTATTTCATTCACTCCAAACCGTGACAACCAAAGACGGCCCAACACAGGAAAAAATGAAACAATCGCTTTAGATCCCACAAATAAAAAAGGTCCTCAAAATTTAAAAAGTCTACAAATATAGTAATTCAAGTCAATTTAAACCCATTAAGAAAGCCCATATATGAAGGCCTAAACTAACAAAAAAAACTCTAGACTAATTTTGGGCCCAAAAATTTAATCAATTAATCTCACATAATAACATTTTATAAAGAAAAAAAAGAAAATATTTTTTGTACCGAATGTAGTAATCTTATCTGGTGACATGATGGATCATAACCATGGAATTGACATGTGCCCCAACTAATAATAGGGTCCACTATCTATCTAATAACAAAAAATGATAAGATCGACAAATAATGTCACTATATAATGTTCATCTAATATTACATTTTTTTTATCATAATCTTAAAAAACCTACTCAAACATACATTCTATGAGAAATTCCTAATTAATAAAAAAATATTTTTATAAGAGCATCAATGACGAGACAACATAATTTGTCAAATAATCTTTGAATTTGAAAGTTTTGAAAATTTTATTTTAATTTAAAAATTAAGTTAATTAGTTATATTATCAATAAAAAAAGATATGTGAGAAAAACTTCAATACTAATATTAAACAATTAATATGCATCCGGAAAAAAAATTAAATATTAAAAAATTTACGTTATTATTAAAAAAAAATTAAAATAATCTTAGTCGAATTTATCGATTTAGACTTCAAAACATATCAAGCTACCCCGGTGACAATCATGTCACAATTAAACAACATTGCATCTATGTGTTCCCACCTCAACTCTTTTTCAGTTGGGAGTCGAGACCAGGCAAAATAGATGGCAAAAAAAATGAAGAAAAGTTTCGGATGGTCACCTGTGTCTCCCTGGTGAAGAAAAGGTGGAATTTGTTAATAAGTACGTGACTGGCATTGACCCACCTGGAGTGCCCGCCGGCGGCACTGCGATTCAAATCTTGGGTTATCTTCAGACTTGCTTGATTTAGTGGGGATCAGATTTGAAATGATGATACTGTTTTTCACTTAAATCTAGATCTATCTGCTTGACCCACCATTTTTGTATTTTTTTTTGGAACAGAGTATCTAGGATTGTACCAACTCTATTTCCTCGAGCTTAGATATTAGTCACCGTAGTTCAAATTGATTTAGAACATGTTCGCTGAGAAACAAGAGTAATTGACCCTTAAAAAATATAAAAAATGTTGAACTTGAGATCTCTGAATTAGCGGATAATAGACTCAGCCAGTAGGGATGACAGTGGACCGAAAAAAAATGGATATTCATTCAAATCCGTCTTGTTTGGACCGGGAAAGGTGGAGATGGACTTACCCTTACCCCGTCCCCGATACCTGTTATATATATATATATGTGTGTGTGTGTGTATTTATATGTATATAATTAAACAAGTTCAACCCTAACTTACTCCTTCCAAATTATTTATATGTATGTATTTTAGACATTGAATCTGCCAAATTATTGCATTCGAAGTTCATGTCATGATTTAATGGGTTTGTGGCCAAACTTCTATTTGAAGTTGATATTTAATTTTTCCTTTGTTTTCCCCCTTTTCGTGGAACTATAAAATATTTTGTTTATGGGAAAATGCTATTTACCTAATCAATAACAGTTGTATTAAAACGTTGGAACTAATAACTAATTTAATGTTGTAATGAATTTGGTCCTGATTAAGCTCCAAAATTAGTTTCGTATAGCATTGTGTTTTAATGGACAACATTGCTGCAATGGACATAATCGTTCAATGTTTCTTGATGGCATTTGATCAGGAGGAACTTCAACCAGCTCACTGCTATTTAATCCATTTTAGTTCAACGGGTAGAATTACCTGCATTTTAACTCATAAAACTCTGATAGATACTTGGCTTGGATTTCATGGTAATCCTTATCAATAGCCAAAAAATTTAAGTGGTTATTGAGATGTTAAGAGATGATTCAGTTGGTAATTTTTCAATTTCAACCTATCAATTTTATTAGTAAATATAAAATATTTTTTATGCAATTATTATAATTTTTTATGTTTTATTTTTTTTATTAAATTAAATGTGTGAAGTTACATAGCAAAAAAATTTATCTATTACAAATATTCAAGTTGTATTTTGGACTTTTGTTGTTTGTGTTATGTTGGAATATGTTATGCTACATTATTTTGTGTAAGATCATTTAGAATGTTATTGGATTATTTAAAATGTTAGATTTATTTAGAACGAGAGAAGCGGGGACAAGGATTACAAATTTACCCTCGGACGGGGATGGAGATGAAAATTATACCTGTTAACGAGGATGGACCGGTAATGACCAAAGTTTTTTTAAATAGGTACGGAGATGGAGACTACACCCCTCACCCCCGCTTCGGTCCACTGACATCCTTATCGGCCAGCTATAGAGCCACCAAAAGAGTTGACATTTGTTAATGGTTGTTCAAAGGGAAAAAGAAACCTAAATGGTTAATGGGACAGCGAAGTGGTCATGAAGGGTGGGTGTCTATTGTCCCACCCTCAGTCCTTTGAAGGCAAGTGGAATGAGCTTTTTACCCCCATCCCCATGGTGCTAAAGACAGGTCCCAATTTAGAGAGAGCCAGAAGGGATGTCCATGTCCCTGGCATTGGCAGGCAGAACTTGGGAGCTTCACCTTCAAATAATAGTGGAATGTGGCCTTGAAAGGAACAAACGTATTCATCACTAATGAGCCAAATCCAGTAACCAACAGGTAAAAGGTGGGGTCGGATCTCGGGTAGGTTTACCTCCCTACCAACCATTAAACATAAAATTATCGACTATGATTTCAGTCAGTCCTAACAGTATTGGATCATAAACGAAATCATACGTCAACCTACTAAATAAATAAGTTAATACAAACTCAATAAAAAACAAAAATTATATACAATAAAAGCACAGCAATGCACGACGGGGAAAACATTAGGGATAATTCCGATTAACTTTTTTCGCGGCATAATTGAAAAATTCGGACACGATTATAGACCATCTTAAGTCAAGAAAAGCGACACTGCTTGAAACGAAAAATAGAAGTAGTCACCTTCGAGAGGGCATTAAAGAGACTCACATGAACGATCGCTGGGTGGTACTCGGTACAAATGTATAAACAAAGCAATAAAGAAAAGAGTAAAAAGAGTCAACCAGAAGTTTGATTCCCTCCTCTCACGTGTCTTCCCGCATGTTTAGCAAACAACCCCAGTGAGAGGGTACTACTTTCATTTTTCAGTTCATTGATGGTGAATAATGGAGAAAGTCGTAAAGGAGCCAAGTCGAAGCTAGAGTGATACAATATTTGGTCAAAAGTGGTTGACTGAGGTCACTACAACCGTCCCGGCACAGATTCAGTTCCTTCTTGAGTACTCACGTTGGACTACAGTACAGAGTTATCTATATCTTTGTCACTTTCACTTTCACTGCTCTCTCTCGTTTATCTACTATGTGAACTTCTTGTCTCTCTCCACTGGATTTGGATCTATGTTGCCACCAAGTGGCAGTTTTTATGCCACGAGCCTGTAACATGACAGCTTTGTTTGCGACAATGTTTCGACATTTATTTTTATTACTACTTAATTGGAAATTCTACAAATAACGAGGTCTTGTTTCTTTCGTCCTTCTCAAAGCTACCTTTTGAGATACTTACATGATACATTAAGCATAAAAAAACATAATTTATATGATTTTTCTGTGAATGTGTTTGGGTGTTATCAAAAACAAGAAACAGTGTTTGTCAGGTTAAAGAGCTTAGGGTAAATCAGTACTGTCCCTCTATAAATTTTAGTCATTAATTTTAAATTAGATGATCTATAACTAATAATTAAAAACTAATAAAAATTATAAGATAAGCTAATAATACACACTATATTTTTATTGGTTAAAAAGTAAAGGCATGGTATTAAATTTTTTTCTCTTTTCAGTAACGTAATGGGACACAAGAGTAGGAATGGTTGTGGACTGGGAGAAAATGGGAATTTGTCCAAACCCGTCTTGTTTAGATCAAGGATAGACTATATGTATTAGATGGTGAATGTATACGATGATATTCGTATAAACTTGTGCAGAGATGGAGGCAAGTATGACCTGAAACTTATCACCACTTTGCCTTGCTAAATTTGTTTGTTTATATATATATACTCCGAAGTCCTAACCATTCTAGCTTTTCCAAAACTCCAAAGTCCCTCTATATATATACACTAGTTATTGTCTGTGCCTAAAGACACGGAGTAATAAAAAAATAATTAACAATAAACATATTTGTATTCACATCTAAAATCAAAGTACAAATATAGAGGAGAAAGAAAAGAATTTAAGCATCAATTATAGTAGAGGTGAGTAGTGGTAATGGTGGTAGGAGATGGTGATGGTTGTGGTGAGTCCAAAACTCCGAAGTCTCTCTCTATATATATACTAGTTATTGTATGTGCCTAAAGACACACAGTAATAAAAAAATAATCTACAAAAAATATATTTGTATTTACATCTAAAATCAAAATACAAATATAGAGGAGAAATAAAAGAATTTAAGCATCAATTACAGTAGAGGTGAGTAGTGGTAGTGGTGGTGGGAGATGGTGATGGTTGTGGTGGGTGACAACAGTGATGGTGGTGGTGAGTTTTTGGGTGACGGGTGGTGGTAGTGGTAATGATAGTGATGGGTGACGGCGGTGGTGGTGGGCGACGATGATGGTGATTGATAGTAGTGGGGCGACAACGGTGGCGGCAACAGCAGCGGCTGGTTGTGGTGGTGGCCAATGACGGTGGTGGTGGTAGACGACGATGAGTGCTTTTTGGGATAACAGTGTGATGGATGGTGACGAATGACGGTTGTAGTAGGTGTGGTAAGAGGAGGGTGACGGTGGGCAACAATGGTGTTGATGGGCGCTGACAGTGGTAGTGGGATGATGGTGGTAATGATAATAAATATAAAAATGAGATAACAATGGTGGTGACAATAAATGACAATGGTAGTAATCTATGGGGGTGGTGCGGATGACTGTCGTGGGGGTGGGACGATGGTAGTGGGACAATGGCGATGATAGTAAGGTGGCGACAACGATGGTGATGGTCGAAGTGGTGGTGGTGGGGTGACGGCAGTGGGGGTGGCGACAACGACAATAGTGGGGACGATAGTGATGATGGTAGTTGTTGTAGCAGAGATGATGATAGAGGAGTGGTAGTGTTGGTGGTGGTGGTGGTGGGATAATAGGGGTGAACGTAATGGTGATAGGGGTGGTGGGGTGATAATTGTGGTAGGGTGGTTGTAGTGGTGGTGGCGACGACGGTGGTGGTGATGGAGGTTGTTGTGGTAGAGGTGGTGGTAAGGGTGGCAACGGTGATGGTAGTGGTGATGGTGATGAGGGAGGGGGGTGGCGCGGTGTGGTAGTGGTACGGTGGCGACAGTGGTGGTGGTTGTGGCAGTGGTGACGATGGTGTGGTGATTATGGTGGGACTGGTGGTGGTGGTGGTTTGTGGTGGGGCTGGTGATGGTGGAGATAGCTATGATGGTGATGGTGGTGGAGCGGTAAGGATAGTGATAATAGTGGTGGTGGTGAGGCGGTTATAAACACTAATTTTTTTTTTTAAATACTTATGAGAAGTTATAAGTTGTAGAAGTATTTTTAAAAAGTCACCCCAAACATATCCTTAGAGCTCTATTTTTTCTATTAAATTTAGGGTATTAATATTAGACGTCAGATTAATTTTAAAATAAAATTTAAAGAGATTTCAACCGCAAAAAATAAAAATTATTTTATTTGTTTTTTGAAATTTAAATTATATTGTACTTTATTAAATAAATATATATACTTTCCGGTGAGGTTGAGAAAGTAAAATGTTAACAGCTGAGGATTTGGAACCATTTATGGTAAAAGAAATAAGTGTTGAATTCTTGTAAACTAAAGAGTCACCACTAGAATTAGTGAACTTGAAGCCTCAACTTCTGTTGAAGACAAACAGTATGAGAAAACACCTCGGAAAATTTCAGATTTTGCAAAAATAGGCGGCGGGAACAAGGATTAGGATTTACCTATTAAACGAGAATGAGGATTAAAATTAGCCTTGCTAACAGAGCTAGACCGGAAATGAACGAACGTTTTTTAAACAAGTATGGCACCGAAGACTACTCCCCCACTTCCAGCCCCAAGCCATTGCCATTCCCTGTTCAAGAACTTAATTTTGGTTCCTAATAAATTTAGTTTTTCTCAATATATAAGTGACTAACTAGATTAGGTATTAAAATAGTATGATTCTACTAGTTTGTACCATTGTTACTATGGATCACTCTGGTCATACCAGCACCACCTACTTTCTTCGAATTTTTTGGATTCTATGTTTTTTTTTTACGATTTCAAGCTTTCGTGGAGACAATAAATCTTGATAGGTTCAACTAATTTGAAACTAATTGCATTTATTATTTTGAAAATATCATTGAATTGATGATTTTTGTGATATTTTTATTGAGGGTGACAATAAATAAACCTGAAAAAACAAATACTCTTAAGATTTCAATGAAATAATGAGTTTTCCATTTATATTTAGAGATATACAAAAATCCCTTCTTATCACTAACATAATTAGTAAAATCTGTCATGTTGCCACACTGTAGCAAAGATTTCAATAAATCTTATTTGATTAAATATCATTTATACATACCCTTGTAAAATTACACTATTCCAATAGAATTCCATCAATTAAATCTTATATATAACCCTATATATTACATGATGTGAGAATCTTTTACATTTATTATGCTATTATGAATCGCGTAAGAACATTCATAATAAGCATGTTATAAAGTAGTACCCCCAAAAAAGTTTGATTGTAAAATTATATCAAAGATGATTGAATATTTATCAATTTGCAAATAATTATATTTGTATATTTGTATTGATGATCAAAGAGGATTTATGCAAAAATTAAAAGAAGAATATGCTATTTTATTATTGAATAATGTTTTTGTATTCTAGTTTCTACACTGCTATTTATGGGTCTACATTCATTAATGACCATTAAACTGGCTCAGTTTCTAGCCATACCATAAAAGAAACACTATATGATCATTTAAATTGTTGTATTGATTTGAATTGTTAGAAAGAAGGAGACAAAGTTAGAATCCGCAACTACTTGCAGGTGAGAGTGAGCCCTTACCACTATGTCATTTCCTCACCTTAAACTTTATTCGTTACTGCCCTACTCATTAATTTATGACCCTTTTTTTTAACAAAAAAAAAACGTAGTAATTTTAGAACTTTATAATATAATTAAGGAGATATAGTACTTCCCTCATTAGATGGTAAAATTATATTTTTACCATAATTTTTCATTGAATATTAAACAAAAATAAATAAATAATTAGAGCAATTTAAAATTTAAATTAATAGTTTAAGATGCAATATTATAAAATAAAAATGATATAGTCTAGAAAATAATATGAAATAAGAGGCATAGTTTAAGATTGGGTCTAAAAGAGAAGTTTTTGCTATCTTGTAATTGAAAACTACAAGGGTAAATTGTAAGGGGGATATACCAAATTAGATTTATTTGATAAAAAATACACACTAAAAAATGTAAGGTTATTAAGTACTTAATTTTGATACTTATTCGTATCCAAGCACATAATTTAAATTTATTATTTTTTATTGTGACATTTTTGTCCTCCATTAATCCATGTGTATTTAATGCACCACTTTTCTTTGAAAAGTAATACATTAAACATCTTCTAATTTTATGGGAGAACTTTAATACACACACACATATATAAATATATATATATATATATATATATATATATATATATATATACATGAATACAAATTTTAAAATTCAAACAAATATATATATACGTTTTTATATATACATAAATACATATTTTTATATATACATAAATACATATATATATATATATAATACTTATGTATGTATGTATATATGTATATACTTGTTATTAAATCTCTTATCTAAATTTTGAATTATTTTTAATGCACCTTCATTCATGTATTTTTTTTTTTAGAAAGTAATTTTATTTTCAAATTAATTTAATATCCGAATAGTGTAATAATGTAACAATACCAGTGTAACACTAACAGTGTAACACTAACAATGTAACAATAAAATAATAATAGAGTAACAAGTTATTTACATAAAATATTGTACTATTACATTTTATCAAACATATAATTTCATTTAAAATAGTCCATATTTGTTTTGAATTTGTTACCATATACACAAAACTATTGAATATTATTTTTGTTACAGTATATTTGTTATAATGTTTTTGTTACACTGTTATTGTTATACTATTACATTATTCAAATTTTAAATTAATTTAAAAATAAAATTATTTTAAAAAAAAAACGCTTGAATCAAGGTGTATTAAATATAATTAGAAAACAAAATCACTTTTCAAAAAAAAAAAAACGCATGAATCAAGATGCATTAAAGATAATTCAAAATTTAAATAAGAGATTTAACAATATATATATATATATACTTATATTTATGTGTATTTGTTAATACTATATATATATTCATATATACATATATATAAACAAGTATACATGAATCAAAAGTGTATTAAATACGTATTTATATGTATTAACAAACACACATGAATCAAGATGCATAAAAGATAAGAGATTTTGAATTAAATGATCTTAAAATGAGCATTTATGTTTTTTTAATTCACATTTTATTCTATGTATTTTTTATCAAATAAGTCTAATTAAGTGTATCAACTTTCAAAAAAAATCCAAACTACAATTAATACACCCTTATTTTAACGCACGCCACATTCTTTCCCTTTAACCGCGGTTAAATTTTAAAAACCCCATCCCCAAGAAATACTCACACTCTTCCTTCTGTCTCTGGCGCTCACTACTTTCAAGTTTCTCCCCTCTCAAGTCTCGCGTCTATATAGAGAGAAAAACTAATATCGAAATAGACTATTTGAGTGAGAGAGCTGTGTTAGAGAGAGAGAGAGAGAGAGAGAGACACTGACACTGGTTGCACCGCCGTTTTTTCCGCCGGAAATGACGGTGTTCGGCCACACAGGAGGAGGTGGTGGTTTCCTAGCCGGAAAACAGGTGTTTCCGGTGGACTATGAAGCGGAGGTATCTCAACGCCTTCTCGAATCTTCGCACTGTAATGATCTGAAATCGGCGTTGGAATGTATATCCGATCCGTTCGTCGACGTTAACTTTACCGGCGCTGTGTGCTTGAAGGTTCGAAAGACGGAGGTTGTGTTGCGGGACGAATTGCCGAACGAAGTTCGAGTCGAGTACGAAGAGTTCAGGACCGACGTTACGGCATTGTTCCTCGCTGTTCATACCGGAAATGTGACTCTCGTGAGAAAACTCCTGGTAAATTTGATTAAGCTTTGATTGGGACATTTCTATGAATTGATCATATTATTGTTGTTTGTTTAAATCGAGACGAGATGTTCTGTGAGACGTTGTTGGATTCAGTGATTGTCGCCCTGTGTGTGATTATAGTTTCTAATCGTTTAATGTGTTTCTTTGCTAGTTTCTTTTGTGTGTAATTTTTGCTATTTGCAGTTCGATGTGGATCTCTCTCTGTCTCCCCCCCTCTCTCTACATTGTCGCATTTTGTATTTTCGGGATCTCAGCTCCTTCGGTAATCTTCTACTTCTATATAGTCAATGATCTAATTCGAAATTTGAAAGTGGGTGCGTTAATAATATTTACTTTTTGAGTCGCTTTTTTCGCTCTCTGTTCTGAACAAATCTTCCGACTATTGTTTGCTCGGCTTAATTATTCATATTTTCACGTCAGCTCGCTGTTGAGCTCGAGGGAGTGGTCGGTGTAAGTTGGACACCCCGTAGAAAAAAAAATATTGATATTTAATATTTGGAGAATGAAGAATTTTGTTTTTAATTATTGAGCCCCACCTTTTATATTGCAGTAGAGTTTGAGATTTTAACTTTTGTCTAGATTTTATATGTCTTTTTTATTGAAATTCAGTTAATCAGAAGTTTGAGAGGCTCATGAAACGATTGTTTTATACTGCTTTTGAATTTGTTGGTTTTTCATATTTCAAACTTCTTGAAACATTTTTGTTCAGCATATGTATACCACTGTTATCAGCATGAGGACTGGGATCTTCTAGACTATTTTGGCGTGAAGCAGAAATTATGTTAATCAGGACGATCTTAAATCTTCTTATACTATACATTCTTGCTTCAAGTGAGGACTTTCGATGTTTAAGTGGGTCAGTTTTGTGTGTTTGGCCTCATTTTAATGATGTAGGAGTGTTTTTTTCTTTTGAAAAAAAACCAAATAAAGCTCTTTATTCCTCTTATTTCTTTATTAATTGATTGTCCTTCCTTTTTCACTTCAATGATCCCATAAATGAATGTTGATTTTTGGGTAAAACTAGATCTCAAAGTTTCCTCTGATCTTTTGAATTGGTTCCTTGTTAAATTTTGAGTTGGTAACAGTTAGCTCTGGATTTTTATTCTGGTATTTGAGGTCATTAATGCGTATGGATCCTCATGTTGAAGCATAATATTAGAGGAACTTCAAAGAGAGATCCACCATTATCAGCAAGGAGAAGATATCCTCACAACCCACTGCTGACACTTGCAGTCTTGGACTGTATTGAACCATTATTAGGAAACACCCTTCTTAATAGTTTACAAACCCAAGAATATCCTGCTGTAGTTTTTTCGGCCAATAGACTTTGGACCTATTCATAATGCAAAGCTGGTTGTCGCATTTGGGTGTCAATATCCTCTGCATATGCATATTATCGGATGTCAGGGAAATCTTTTTCACTGTTCACGCCACTGGGTTTGTTTTGGGTTGGGCATGGATGGATACATCGTATGAATATGTTCCATAAAATGAGAATACTAGGAAAATAATGATGCATAACTAATGTTTGCTCATAAAATAATATTTTGTTGAGTTCTTTAGGTAGCTTAATTTTGTACGAGAAAACATATGAAGAGGACTGCATCTAGGATAGTACCAATTTTTTTTTTTTGCGGCTCTTAACCGAATAATACCATTGCTAAAGGTCAAAGACAAGTTCCAACTATTTATGATCGATCACAACATTTTATGATCAAATACAAATGTTATGATCGATCATGAATAACCTTTGTTGTAAAATGTGTAACTTGACCTTAAAAAGTTAAATTTTTATGATCGATTACAGTATATTTTAATTGATCATAACTTTTTCAATTATATCTTACTCCCTTAACAGGTTGTACCTTGTTCTTAAAACATTGTACAACTCGGTATGTACCTTCTTCAGCTTCGCAGTTGTCTGCCTGCCACTATGGTCTTAATTTGGATCCTTTCCATTGTGTTTTGCTGTTATTTTTTCTTTTTATTCTTCTAACGTAATCTTAATTATTATCTGGAAAAACATATATTTAATCCATGGATATGCATCCAAAATCATGGTACTCCATCTAGAAATTGTTGCAGTGTTATCTTTTGTAGAGTACTGTTTTGAGATCTATTCAAGCCCAGGTGCGTCCTCACTCTTCAACTCATCGTGAATACTGTGGTTTACTTTTTGGTTACATGGTATTGTGCTGTTTACTATGTAATCAGCTCGTGTCGAACTATCATTTTGGTTTAAGGGAAGAAAGATGATAAGAAAGTAGAGAGAAGGAAAAATGAAAAATGGGTTTTTCCATTATTTGAGAACCGAGATGCATGTATCTGAAACTTAGCTACATGATTGTCTTTTGGGTGTTTGTTGTTATTGGTCTTTTTACCTAGTTTCTCTGGCATATTTGTTATTAGTAACCGAAAACTAATTGGTGAATTTAAGTTGTGGTAGAAGACAAACAGCTGCACTTTGATCCTATTTGACTACATAACAGCGACTAGGAGAGCTAGTTACTACGTAAACAGATTGCTTTGTGCTTGTTCTCTGGTTATTATGTTATAGGTATCTCTTCTTTAGTTCCTTGGGAATGTAACATACCCCTAAGATAAGGCATATTTCTATATTTGGGTGGCAAGGGCCCATTTGAGCTGTGTACAAGTACTGACCAACCGTAAAGATACATAGCAGCATAGGTACATGATACATTCCCCATCAACAAGCTTCCATCTGCATCGTAATGAAAGCTTCTTGCCCCACCGTCTGTCACATCAGTTCTTCCCTCCTTTTTGTCTGCAAGTGGCCATGACCACCTGCACTCAATGGAGAATCCTGGACACTTCTCCTGGTATTAGCTTTGTATTGTTCTTCTGACTTAGCTAAATTTTGAGCAAGGAAAAAACAAATGCACGGTATGTCTACTTCTGGGAGTCTTTTCACTGTCTCTGCAATTTGGTGAGGGTTGGATATCCCTAATAAATTCCTCGGGAATGTATCAACAATATCCATAGGCTAAGGAATATTTATTTATGGGCAGGGCAAGACCCATTTTGAGTTGTGGACAACTATTAACCGATGTAGAGCCTAAAGGAAATAAATAACAGCATAGACACAAATTGTCTGGCCCATCAGTTATGTTTCCCCCTTTTTGTCTTCAAGTGTGCATGACCTCCAGCTCTCAATGAAGAATCCAAGGGTACTGGCAGTGTATTCTTTTTCTGTACCTGGGTTAATTTCTAGCAAAGAAAAGAACAAATGCATATAATGTCTACTTGTGGAGTTTTTTCACCGTCTCTGCAATATGCTGAGTGTTGGCATTTTTTTCGAAATGACAGAGTATGGGAGCCGATGTGAACCAGAAACTTTTCAGGGGCTTTGCAACAACTGCATCAGTAAGGGAGGGCCACCTTGAGATCTTGGAGATCTTACTCAAAGCTGGGGCATCTCAGCTGGCTTGCGAGGAGGCTCTGTTAGAGGCCAGCTGTCATGGGCGTGCAAGACTTGTGGAGGTGCTTATGGAATCTGATCTGGTTCGGCCCCATATTGCCGTGCATGCTCTTGTTACCGCTTGCTGCCGAGGGTTTGTGGATGTGGTGGATGCTCTCTTGAAGGTAAAATATCATAGTCACCGACCAATATCTGCTCTCCAACAACTATTTGAGAACAACATTATCTGCATTGCATGCTAAGTAAATGGGTAAAACAAAAATGGTGTTTGTTTAATATTTTCCTGCCTCAACCACAACAGTAATTAATGGAAAATTCAAACTTTACAGATTTTTTTCCATTTAGTTCTTTGGTTTCAGAGTCACATGTGTTTGTTTGATACAAAGGAAAAAAAAATGAAAATAATAGCCTAATTAAAAAAAAAAGAAAATAATAGAAAGTGAAGTAAATGAATGAAAATGCATTTTCATGACACATTTGGTTATGATGAATTTTTTTTGCAGAAAGTTGGAACATTTTCTCTTGGCTAAATTACCCTTTAGTGCAAGCAACTTAGACATACGTTGCTGTATTTATCAAGTGTTGTGGAAGTGCGAAAGAGACTCAAATAATACATTCATACTTTTCATAAAAATATATTTTATAAAAAATAATCAACATATTAAAAGGTATATGTTGGACACATGAGAAATGGAGAAACTGTGTGACAGAGGCTTTGTGTTTCATTGGAAAAAAATGTAACTGTGCAATGACTCCTTGACAATAAAGGATCTTAGTTCAAGTATATGATGTCAAGTGGAGGACTTCAGGGGCATGGTGGGAAGTGGGTAAAATAGAACCATTTTTTCATGGAAAAATAAAATTTTCCGGTACATTTTGGAGGAAATTGAAAGTGAATGTTACAAGCTTATTTTGGTTGTACAAGAATCTTTAATTTCTTACACTTTCTACCACAATTCTGCCAAACAAACACGTAAAACGTTGAGAGATCCACTCATGCATAGCTTTGACTAAGAATAATAATGCAAGGGAGTCTTCTTCTTTGAAATCGCCCTAACTTCCAATCCACCATGGGTGGGACCCCTTCACTGACAGAAAGAACTCGTTGTATGGTGTACCATTCTCTTGCTAAACAAAATTAGTTCTTTTTTTTTTTTTTTGTTGCTTACCTCATGGGATTGTTCAACTTGGAAAATATGAATATGTGACACAATTCAGTTGATTTTGACTATTGAGGTAAGAAGACATACTATATTGGCTCCTTATGTTTCTTTCTGGACAAATACCTTACTCCTGTCAGTTAGCCATACTTTTGGCTCCCTGTGCGTGGAACAAGTCAATTCTTGAACTTTTGCCATGCTTTAACCTAGATTATTTGACTTGCATTCTTGACATTATCCGATTTGCTTAATGGCAGTGTGGAGTGGATGTGAATTCAACTGATAGGGTGCTGCTTCAATCATCTAAACCTCCTTTGCACACAAATGTTGACTGTACTGCACTTGTAGGTGCTGTTGTTAGTAGGCAGGTCGCTGTTGTCCGTCTGCTACTACAGGTATATTACCCGTTCTAAAAAAAAAAAAATATTGTTCTAAATAGAATAGTATGCACATATTTGGTAGATGCCCCACCCACCTGGCCTGCGCCAGGGTTGGGATGGTATTTCATTTCCGATAGAAGTCCAACAGTCCCAAAATCTTACCTTGGACTAACAGCATTGGACTATTCAAGAAACGTGATTTGCATGATAATGAACAATTCACTTGGGAATAACCCTTTTGCAAATATCAGAAAGGCAAGTCCCCTTGGTAATGTCGGTTTAACAAATGTGAAATAGCTAGTGTTGTACTTTTGGATGGCGATGCCATGGTTGTGATGGTTCAAAAAAGGCATGGGAAATGCAACTGATACTTAGCTGGCCTTGGCGAAGTAGGTTGTGTAAGGAGAATTCGGCATTGGCTTCCCAAGTGACAAATCTAAACAATATTTTTTCACAGCTAATTGTGAATCTGTGTTTTAAACAGGACTAACAAGCCTTTTTTGTGTTCTTTCAATGAATAATAAGGCAGCTGGTGTGAGGACACAGATTAAAGTGCCCTTGGGAGCTTGGTCATGGGATACGGCTTCAGGTGAAGAATTTAGAGTGGGTGCAGGACTGGCAGAGCCCTATGCCATCACCTGGTGTGCAGTGGAATATTTTGAAGCAAGTGGTGCCATTTTCCAAATGCTCCTCCAACACATCTCCCCCAACAACCTTCACTATGGAAGATCTCTCCTCCACCATGCCATCCTATGTGGCAATACAGGAGCCACTAAGGTCCTCTTGAATTGTGGCACCGACATAGAGTCCCCTGTTAAAACCTCCGAGAAAACCGAATTTCGTCCAATACACATGGCTGCCCGTCTCGGATTGTCAACTATTCTTCAATGCCTGATTGACTCTGGCTGTGATCTGAATGCAACAACAAACACTGGTGAGACAGCTCTGACGATTTGTGCAAAATACAAGCAAGCAGACTGCCTTAGGGTGTTGGCAACAGCTGGTGCCGATTTTGGCTTGGTCAATATAGCAGGCCAGTCCGCTAGTTCAATTGCTGGGTCAAATCGATGGTGCCTCGGTTTTCAGCAAGCTGTGCTAAACTTAATTAGGGTCGGAAAGGTTCCCAAATCAAGCAACATTTCTGTCTTTTCACCTCTAATGTTTGCCGCTCGATCAGGAGATGTTCAAGCCTTAAGAGCTCTGATTGAGCAGGGAGAAATTAACCTTGATAGTCAGGATGACAAAGGTTTCTCGGCAGTCATGGTTACTGCCATGGAGGGACATGTTGAAGCCTTCCGGTTGCTTGTATATGAGGGGGCTGATGTAAAGCTCAGTAACAAACTTGGCAAGACAGCGATTACGCTGTCTAAATTGAATCAGAATCACGATCAATTTGAGAAGGTACTGCTTGAATTCGCCCTTGAAAAGGGGAGTCAGTGCGCTAGAGGTTTTTATGCCCTGCATTATGCAGCTCGCCGGGGAGACTTAAATGCAGTTAAATTGTTGACAAGTAGGGGTTATGATGTGAATGTTGCTGATGGGGATGGCAACACACCACTGATGTTGGCAGCAAGAGAAGGCCATGGAAGCGTGTGCAAGCTTTTGATCTCTAGTGGAGCACGTTGTGATGTCAAAAATGCAAAGGGTGAAACTGTACTTTCACTAGCAAGAAAGAATGGTGGCATGCAAAATAATACAGTGTGTATAATACTTGATGGGCTTGCTCGTAAGCTGGTGTTAAGCGGTGCTAATGTGCAGAAGCACACCAAGGCAGGGAAAGGAGCTCCACATAAGAAATTTCTCAAAATGTTGGGAAATGAAGGGGTACTGCAGTGGGGGCGTTCCAGCCGGAGAAATGTGATATGCGGAGATGCCGAGGTGGGACCAAGCTCTGGTTTTCGGAGGTTCAGGCAAAGGAAAGGTGATGGCGATGTACCCGGACTGTTTCGTGTAGTCACAACAAATAAGAAGGAATTCCATTTCGTGTGTCAGGGTGGACTGGAAACGGCGGAGCTGTGGGTGAGAGGAATAAAGCTTGTGACAAGGGAAGGAATGTTTGGTAAGATGGAGAGTGGTCCATGAATCGGGAAGTTATATCTAGAATATTTAGACAATGTTGCCTAATACTTCGTCTTGAAGTATTTGCAATTTTTCATTCACATTGTAAATGGTTTGATTTTCCTAGCTGTAAATGCATTTTGCAGAATTAATATCTGTGGAAAAGGCAAACATAGTTTGTGCGTAAGTGAGTGAGCAATTTTGTGTTGAAAAAAAATAAAATTTTACCCCCTGACCTCTTCATAGGACACTGCAACCTTATCTGGATCCTGGATAGGCTCATCCCAGAGACTATTTTCCTTTGGTGGTGCAATGTATACGACTGTAGAAGAGGTATTCTTCATTCAGGAAGTTATGGGCCTTGCTAGTCACCATTGGCTCAGTTGTGTTTTGTTGGGTTAGGCACTGGCCGCCTGCTGGTATACCAGGGAGGAATTACGACGGTAAGGATTTGAGGTTGGTGTCATTTGCTTCTTTCAATGATCGGGCCTAATCTACTTGGAGTTCCCCCAACACACTGATTCTACCCAATTTCATCTGGATTAACAACAGATGATCTGAAATTAAAGAAAATATATCCATGAGTGAATCTATACCAGCTCGTGATCGACCGTTATACTAATATAATTAAGTTCGTTTTCAACAGTGGTAATAAACACAATCAAGAATTTTATAATTTAACCAGTAAAACTTTATCGGAGTGATTTTTTGATATTCTATTTTGTCTTTCTTTTAATATCAAAAAAAAAAAAAATCTAAAAAACCTTTAATTTCTTGGATTCACGGGAACTAGATTACCAGGTTTCACATATTTTTAAATCATGGATGGTTTCACATAAGAAAGTAAGAAAAAATATATTGAATCAAATCCCATGTTATTGTAGTGATTAACGTTGCTACCGTGATATATAGCGGCGACACGTACCACCGTAAAGTTGGCGACCTAGCACCACATGAGTAAAATTGAGGGATTTGAAAAGTTACCGTTTTGTGTACGGCCCCAAGGGATAAGAGCGAAAGCTGACACTTTTACAGCCAGTAAATATGTACAGGAATATTTACTAAAAAAACAAACTGTCCTGGAATAAAAATGCCCCTATTTGACAAATATAACCCTGATACCGAGAATATATATAATACATATTGGACAATGTCACTTTGACTCCTCTAATTGATCTAATTTGTTTATCGTTCAATATAGTCTTCATTTAGTCCTAACCAATTACTTCTTTTTAATCAATTTCTGAACAAAAGTATATAATACAAGTAAAAAGTAAGTTGAAATAGAAAAAGAATAGTCATTTCAAGCCCAAATTATTATTAAGCTCAAGTGACAAATTTACGTCAAAGAAATTCACGAAACTTTCTCTCTTAGAAAAATGAGAGACGGGATATTTATTCCAAACATTTCTTTATTGTACGCATAAATAAAAAACTAAAATGAACCGTACCTCTTTTATTAATAAAATAAAAAAAATTTAAGACCTTATTTTTATACACTAAAAGCGTTCTAGCGGATTATTAATGAGTGTCTGAGCTCATCACCCACATGTATGGTTGCTGTCTATAGAACTCAGAATACCGGTCCGTCACGCGATTTTAAATGTCTTTTTAGCTATCTATGTTTTGATTGTGCTTTCATCCGTCATCATCAGCAACCTAGCAAAAATGAAAAACAATAGGAATATCAGCAAGGTCATTTTTGTCTTTTGTAATTCAAAGATTTTATTATTCTTTTTTAGCAAGTCTCAAAATGCCAAAACACATTTTATTATTAACGTTCCCATAAAAATTGTTGACAAATAAATGATTAATGAAAAAATCGGAGGCTTCCTCAGTACTCCCCCACTCAGGGCAACCGTTTTTCTTCACCCAGAAACACCCTTCTTTCCTCAGTTGCAGAGGTTTCGTGCTTTTGACTTTCAGAAGAAAGTTCACAGACTTGGGGCTATAGAGGAAGATAGTTTTTAGAGAGAGAAACAAAGATAGGGAAACAACAGAAGAACATGTTCTACTCACAGTGGCTTCTCTCCAAGAAGGGCCCTTTAGGCACCATATGGGTTGCTGCTCATTGTCACAAAAGGCTCAAGAAACAGCAAGTTAAAGAGACTAACATCTCTTCTTCTGTAGGTGAGTCTCCCAATTTCATTCTCAGTTTCTTCTCTTGGTCTTTACAATCTTTCTGCAGTTTGAATGGTAGAGAGAGAAAAGAAAACGAACAGAATGGGAAGTATTTATACATGGTCATAATGCTTTCCTTTTTAAGCCTCTATAGAGCTGATTCTTTTATTTTTTGCTCCGGTTTTCTCAAAAATCAAACGTAGGATATGCTGGTTTTGTTTTGTTATGTATTTTATTTACTTTGTGTATGTGTTGTTTTCACTTTGGAGACGCTGAGAGAGAGTTATTTTTTTTGAGTCTATTTGTTACGTGAGAAATTTAGTGTAATGGGTGTTGGATGTGAGGTCGTAATTTGTATAGTAACTGGATTTGTTCGTATTAGTCTGGAAGTGTGTTTATCTACTTGTTCAGTTCTCTTTGCTGGTAAAGTTATTCGTAACCTAGAATTCGTATTTTCCTATGGCTACTTGATTGAATCTTATGACACAGTTAGTTTGCTATACTTGAGCACTTCAATTACTCATGAATATTTTCCTGGGGAGTGGAGCGCAAGGAGTAATTTAGATTTATTGATTGATTCCACTAGATTGATTATTTGTGCATATGAGATAGAAACAACCAAATCATACTATGATGGTCTATTAAATTGTACCCGTTGTCATTATTGGTGCAATTTGCTGTTTCTTTTTCTCTGCTTTTCAGTTATAATTTTTCTTTCTCCTCAGCGTAGTTAATTACCAACCAATGTTCTGGTTGAATCGTGAAAATTTCATTTTTCCAGGAAAAAAGAACTATTATTCCAGTCATGAAATTCAATTTCTCGTCCACATTGTCTGTCCCTCCAATATAATTTAGTTAAATTTACAATAACGTTTGTGCTAGATGGCAAAATGTACATCTTCTGTCCCTTGATTTCAAATTAATTAAATTTACACTAAGTTTATTGTTAGATGGAAGGAAAGGAATTCGACTTTGTTGGAGTCCTAAAATTGGCCTGAACAATAATTGCCAACCACTAAGGGTACATGCATATAGGTGTGCAATGATGCAACTTAGTTTGGAACACATGGTACACAAACTGGGACTCAGAAGGCCTGATAAATGGCTAATGATCCTCGAAAGTTTGCATTTTTTGACTTATGTAATATCAACTTCGTAAGTGGCTTTCTTCTGAAAATTGTACATCTTTGGAACACATGGTACACAAACTGGGACTCAGAAGGCCTGATAAATGGCTAATGATCCTCGAAAGTTTGCATTTTTGACTTATGTAATATCAACTTTGTAAGTGGCTTTCTTCTGAAAATTGTACATGTTTTCTCAAGTTTAGAAAGTGGCATTCACATTGAGTAGAAGTGTTTTGTTCAGCATTTTTTTACTGGGCATCACAAATAGTATGAGTCTGAGCTGGCCATTTGCACCTTTTTCCTTGTTGATTTTAAATTCTTTGTAACATCTCATTTCATGCAGCACAACATTTAGTGAGGGTATTTAGCGAGCTGATGTTCATGGTTTTTGTTATCAACAAATTGTAACCGAAATGCTGCATGCCATGTTTCCTAATATTACCTGACCTGGATTTGGGACTGATGAGGATATAATCAAATGTATAGATTTGGCCCAGGAGTTGAATATCATTCACATTAGATTCATAGTCATATATCTTCTGCACAGAACAAAATACGACTGAAAAAATTGGGCCAGAACCCAATATTGGTGGATTGTATATTTAAAAATGAGGAAAATATTTGTCTTTTCTGTTCCTTCCTTTGGTTGGATGAACTCAATCGGGGGTTTATCAAATCTTCTATTTTACTACAAACAAATTCATTAGTGCATGGCCATCCAGGTTGTTATATAACACAATTTTGGGTGGTGATGGGGTAGCTTTACTGCTGGTGCTATATTTTTGTTTGGGGGTGGTTGCTGTTACTGACACCAGTGGTGTGGGGTGATATTTTTTTTTCCCGGCAAATATTGATGGGGATATTTATTGCTCGTATTTTTTGTCAAAAGGGGGGAAAGTATATCACAAGGACAATGCATTCTCCGAGATATATTTGCGTACTCAAACATCATCAAAATATGAATCATATAAAATGTAAGTCAAAATGCCATATTAATTGGGTTTGTGTTGGAAGTTTAGTCATTGTTGACATGGATTTATTAGTTGAAAATTAAAATCACATGTCCTGTTTGGTTTTAGTTTTACATGCCAGATGAGTTTGTCCAACAGTGACAAAACTCTGCATTATTTTTATCATAGAAACAAAATTTGGTTTCGTATCTTGTGTAGATTTTTCTAATTTTATCCTCCATATTCTGCCCCTTCTTGTTCCTCATTCAGAAAAAATTATGCGAGATGAAGTTCCCATTGTCACATACAGAATACTAGCATACCTTCTTCTGGGTGTTGTGAGGGTATTCTCGATGAAAGTTGAGTATCTGTTCCATGACTGTCGTAATGTGCTGACTAAAATCACTGAATTTTCGGGTAGCAAAAAAGCTAAGGCAAATATGGAGGCCATGTGTGCACCTTTTCACTCTATTACCCTGCCAGAGAGTTTTGAACTTGAAGCTTTTAATCTGGAAGTCTTGGAAGATGTAAGCGGGTATGCTATATGCTTGTTGCAAAATTAAGTGTTTTGGGGTTACGCCTTTCTCACCAACCATCTTTGACCACCTTCTGTCTTCTGAACTGCAGTGCTAATGTGAGACCTCATGAAGAGATCTTGCTTGAAGGTATTGATTAGCTCTATAATCTTTGGTAGTTTGCAATACTGTTTGACAGAATTGATCCTCTTGTAAACAGATGCATGGAAAAATGAGGGCATTGGTTTTGACTCCTTTGACAAGGTACACATTACATATTTTAATTTTTGATGTATGTCAAACGTGTCATATCTAGTACCAAAATTATGGAAATGGCCCAGATGGTTGACACTGATTCTGGTGGGCTGTTTAAGAAATTAACTGCTTTAGGTATAACTAGTTATTTGACTGGCAAGGAATGTCAAGCATTTGATGTACACGGCGCAACAAATCAAACAATTATACCGAGCAAAAATTTTACTAAAAGATAAGAATTAAATTAAAAGAATAAATCATGTATTAAAAAGAACATTGAACCAATAATAAATGCTATATTTCATTGAAAGTATCTCCCCTAGTTTTAGTTGGGCTTTAGCAAGCTATAGAACTACTAGAGAAATATGTGTGAGTTAAAAGGGATACAAACTAAATGTAGAGAAGGAAAAACTTAATAAACCCTAATAAACTAGGCTGCTATATTTTCAACACTCCCCCTCAAGTTAGGCCCAAAAATATCAACTAAGCCAAGCTTGACAACGGAGTCCCGAATAATGGATAGAGTGATAGGTTTGGTGAAAATGTCTGCAACCTGATCACTGGTCCCCACAAATGGTGAAGTGACAATACCACTGCTAACCTTTTTTCGAAGAAAGTAAACATCGATCTTTATGTGCTTCGTCCTCTCGTATAATATAGAGTCAGAAGCGAGCTGAATAGTAGATCGATTATCACAATATAATGTAGATGGAAAAGTCATTGGAAATCCCAACTCGCCAAGAATCGATTGTAGCCAGATAATCTCACATGTGTCAAGTGCCAGTGCCCGATTCTCTGCTTCTGTTGACGATCAAGAGACAACTGACTGTTTCTTGCTCTTCCAAGAGATAAAATGAGTCTCTCGAAAAGCACAGAAGCCTGTAGTAGATCAACCATCACACGCTCCCCATAATCTGAATTTGAATAACAGGCTAGAAAACCAATCTGAGATCCTAATGCATGAACAACCCAAGTCCAGGACAAGCCTTAAGGTACTGGAGAATATGATAAATTGCATCAAGATGAGGCTGACATAGTCTGTGTATAAATTGACTAACTCGGCTGACAGCGAATGAAATGTCTGACCTAGTGTTGGCTAGGTAGATAAGTCTACCTACCAAGCTCTAATAGACAGTCGGATCTTTCAACTTTTCACTTTCAGCAATAAGTTTCAGGTTTGGAATCATGGGTGATGATGACGGTTTGTACCCCAGCATCCTAGTGCCTGAGAGAAGATTCAGAACATACTTTCTCTGAGAAAGAACAATACTTCTGTTGCTGCAGGCAACCTCAATTCCAAGAAAATATCGCAAAAATCCAAGGTCCTTTACATTGAAGGCCTTTTCAAGGTCTACCTTGACCTACGCAGTCTCAGAACCATCATCTCCAATAATAATAATATCATCAATATATACTAAAAGGATGACACATTGTCCAGAAGTATTCCCTTGAATGAAGCAGGAATGATATCTGGTGAACTCTAAATGTACAACTACATCACTAAAGCGAGAGAACCAGGCTCGTGGTGACTGTTTTAGTCAATAAAGAGACTTATGCAGTCGACATACCTTTCCAGCATACTCCTCCTCACCACGAAAGCCCGGTGGTGTATCCATATAAATAATCTCGTCCAGATCACCGTGAAGAAATGTATTCTTCACATCCAACTTATGAAGTGACCAAGAGTATTCCGCAGCCAGATAAATAATTAATCGAACAGTTGTCAATTTTGCCATGAGGGGAAAGGTAGCACCAAAATCACGATCTGTTATCTGAGTAAAGCCCTTCGCCACAAGTTTAGCCTTGTGATGATCAATAGTACTATCCGCAAGAAATTTTAGGGTGTAAACCTAGCGACAACCAACAGGCTTCACCCCTGAAGGTAAAGAGACAAGATTTCACGTATGACGACGCTTCGTCTGCATGGCAAGAGCCCACTCGGGCTCCCGCATAACCTCTGAAACAGAGCTAGAAACTGGTGTATCTGATAAGGCCATACTATAAGTTCGAAATGTAAAAGGCAAATCACTATAAGAAATATAAGTAGAGATCGGATATAAAATCTTGGCGGTCCAACCATAACGAACAACTGGATGACGATCACGCTGTGGATAACGACGCCTTAAATCATTATCCTCCACTAACAATGTCTCATCAGGTAAAGCAACTGGCTCAGTACTTGCAATCTCATCAGTACTAATAACAGGTGCATCAATATGTTCAACGAATTGAGAAGTATTATTTGCATCGCCTGAGGTAGAGGGGACATCAGCAGGGGGATGAGAGCGAGGGCGATGAACATAAACCTGTAAATGAAGAGAGACTGGTGACTCTGTACCAACAGGGATGAGTGGCTTTGGAGGAGGAGAGACTGATGAGTCTGTAGTGATAGTGACCAATGAGTTTGGCACCGGTGGTAATGGAAAATCGAAGGGATTATCATCAACTGGAGAGGCAGACACAAGACTGGAAGAAAAATAAGGAATATGCTCAAGAAATGTAACATCTAGACTGTGATACATACGGTGCCTAATAGGATCATAACACCGATACCCCTTAGAATGATGACAATAGCCCACAAAGACACAACAAATCGCTTTATCATCAAGCTTATGACGAGTAGGAGATCGATTCTGAATAAAACATGTGCATCCAAAAACACGAGGGGGGGACCGAAAAAATGTCCGCTTAGGAAATAAGATCTGTAAGGGAGCCCTATGTTGAAGAACATGACTCGGCGTACGATTACACAAAAAGATAGAAGTCAAAACAGCAAAATGCCAATAAGATTTTAGTACTCTCATGTCTCTAAGCATACAACGTACCATCCCTATCAGACTCCTATTTTTTCTTTATGCAATATCATTTTGCTCAGAAGTATATGGACAAGTGAGTTACTGAAGAAGACCCTGTGACATTATCTGAATGAAAAGCACGAACAATAACATCGAATTTTGTCTTAATTGTTAATGTTTATCAATAAAAGAGGAAAGATATATTGATTCAGAATAATCAGAGTATTACAGACAAAATTGAGAGATAAGCTACACAATAGTAGTCTTATATACTAAGGCAAACATAATAACATAAATGACTAATCTACCCCTAAAGCTAATATACTAGATTACTCTAACATCCCCCCTCAAACTCATGATGTGATAGCATCCAACATCAAGAGTTTACCAAGAAGAAACCGAAAGCGTGCGATAGTGTGCGATTTGGTGAAGAAATCTGCCAACTGCATTGTTGAAGGCAGATATGGGAGAGATGTCGTGCCTAGCTGAAGATGATGGCGCACGAAGTGACAATCAATCTTTATATGTTTGGTGCGCTCATGAAACACCGAGTTATGAGCAATCTGGATAACACTGGTGTTATCACAATACATAGGAATAGAAGTAGTCAAAGAAATGCCAAGATTAGCAAGCAACCAATGCAACCAAACTATTTCTACTGTGGTGGATGTCATAGCACGATACTCAGCTTTAGCAAAAGATCGAGTTACAACAGTTTGTTTCTTGCTTTTCTAGGAAATAAGAGAATCACCAAGAAAGAGATAAAAACCAGTGGTGGATTTGCGATCCCTAGAGTCACCAGCCCAGTCTGCATCAGAGGAAGCACGAAGCTCCAGAGACGAAGAGGAAGAAAATAATAAACTATGATGTAATGTACCCCAGAGATATCGAAGAATCCAAAGAACAACAGACCAGTGAAGTGTGGTAGGAGCAACGACAAACTGACTAATCACATGAACTGCATAAGCAATATCTAGACGAGTAATAGTAAGATACACCAAACTTCCAATAATAGTACGATATAAGGTAGGATCAGACAGGAGAGAACCATCAGAGGAAATATACCAAACATTGAGCTCCAAGGGTGTGTCTGTTGTTCGGGTATCTGATAAGCAAGCTCGCTGAAGAACATCTGAGGCATATTTTGACTGAGAAAGAAGATAACCTTTGGAAGAGGAAGTAACCTCAATCCTTAAGAAGTATCGAAGTGGACCCAAATCTTTCATCTTAAAATAATCCTGTAACTGAGTTTTTAATAACTGAATTCCCGCATTGTCATCTCCTGTAATAATTATGTCATCCACATAAAGTAATAGAAGAATGAAACCAGAAGGAGTGGATCGAAGGAAGAGAACAGAACCACGATCACTAGTATAGAAGCCTAAATCACATATGACTGAAGAAAATTTTGTAAACCATGCCCTCGGGGCCTATTTAAGACCATATAAAGCCTTTTGAAGTTTGCACACATGACCAGGACTACGAGACAACCCAGGAGGAGGAGTCATATAGACCTCTTTAGATAAATCACCATAAAGAAAAACGTTTTTCACATCTATCTGAGATAAGCTCCATTGACGAACAACTGCCACAAAAATTACTGTGCGAATCGTGGTCATCTTAGCCACTGGAGCAAATGTCTCATCATAGTCAAGCTCATACTTTTGAGCAAATCCCTTGGCCACTAATCTAGCCTTGTACCTTTCCATAGAATCATTAGATTGAGTTTTGATTTTATAAACCCATTTACAACCAATGGGGCATTTACCAGGAGGTAAAGGAACCAACTTCCAAGCTCGAGTCTTATGTAATGCAGCAAGCTCCTCATCCATAGCCTGTTGCCAAAGAGGATCAAGTATAGCCTCCTTATAGGAGGTGGGTTTAGACAGAGAATGTATAGAAGTCAGAAAAGAACAAAAATCATAAGAGTAATAGGAGTTGGACCAACCAAACCTGTCAGGACACTTTTGGGGCCGCTGAGGGTAACGGGGAGTGTGATCCACGGCGTCAGAATTTGATTGGGAGCCAAGAGGTGCAGATGAAGGCACAATATCTGTGGAGGAGACAGTGGGAATCCTGCGAACATAAGTATGCACAATCGGGGGACAGGTAACAGACAAATCAGGCAAAGAGGAAGAATAAGAGGAGGGCAGATCAGCCATAGTCATATCACTAACATATGAATCAGGAGAAACATTAGAGGGAAAGAGATCAAGATAGATAAGATCAGATTTATGCAGAGATAAAGAACTAGATGGACAGTTGGTGCACTGTGAGGAGAAAAAGCAGTCACCGAAAAACCTCCAATCATACAAAACTCATCCCAAATCAACCAAACTACCTTGAATCATTCAGATGAACATTCAACACCCTTAGTCGCACCTCTCTTGGCTGATTGAAGCCAAAAATTTTGACCGAAAGTGCAGATTGAAGAATTTATATGTATTTTTCCAAAAATATTGAAAAAATAGAAACCTTACCAGATGAACTCGAAACAAAGAAGGAAGCACACCAATGAGAAGCCCATGTGAATTCGATCCTGATGGTGGTATTCTCTGTCGGAGACTGATGATGTCATCGCCGGCAATGATGACGTCAGCGCTGTTCACATTGGGTTCACCAGGCCAGTGCACATTAGGTTCACCAGGGTTTCTTCTATACTTCAATCATCAATGATTATTTGGGTTTAGAGATCATGACTCTAATATCATGTTAATGTTTATCAATGAACGAGGAAAGATATATTGATTCAGAATAATCAGAGTATTACAGATAAAATTGAGAGATAAGCTACACAATAGTAGTCTTATATACTAGGACAAACATAATAACATAAATGACTAATCTACCCCTAAAGCTAATATACTAGATTACTCTAACATTAATCATCTGTAGAAATTGAGTGATTATAGGGAGTACATCGGACTTCCTATGCAAAAGGTAGACCCAAGTACAACGGGTATGGTCATCTATAAATATCACATAGTATCAAACACTTGACAAAACAGTAACAGGAGAGGGTCCCCAAATATCAGAGTGTATTAGGGTAAATGGCTTGGGTGACTGGTGCATGCAAAGAATATAACTGGTCCTAACATGTTTCGATAGGGAATATATAACACAATCAAGTTTATTACCAACACAAGCATTGCTCAAAGCAGGAAACAACATACATAAATATTTAAAATTTGTATGTCCAAAACGGTTATGCCACAACTGAACAGTTTGTGACGAAAAATCATAACGATAACTACTAGGTAAAATATTAGTATATGAGCTAGAAACAGATAAAGACAAAGCAGGTGCAGGTGATGTAGGTGGAGGAACTGGCAAAACTGGAGGTGGATTGCCTAGATAATACAATCTCTCTCTCTCATGTACTCTGATAATAATCCTCCTGGTACTCAGGTCTTGCAAATAACACGAATCAGATAAGAACACAACCGCACAGTGAAAATATTTGGCTAACTGATGTACAGATAATAGATTCATGGCCAACTTTGGCGCATGAAAAATTGAACATAATGTAAAGCCATCTGGGAGGCAGACTGTACCCCTACTAACAATAAGGGCATGTGTCCTATTTGCTAACTGAACTTGTGTATGTAACTTCTTGTCAAAAGTGGTGAAGTAATAGGTCTCTCCTGTCATGTGACCATTCGCACCGGAGTCCAGCATCCAAAAAAGAGACGGACTGACACAAATATGAAATGCACGAGGTATACCTGTAGTGGTAGCAACAATAGTAGTCAAACTTTGAGAAGTCAGAGCAGACATAAGTATATCCAATCGGGAAGTGATAGCATCCATATCACTCTGTCAAGGAGGAGTAGCGGTAGTAGGTGGTGGTACCTCAGCAGCTCTGGATGGAGCTTCCAGCAAGCAGCCCTGAGATGTCTTGGTCGGCCATAATACTCACACTGAAGAGAATTCTCCTGTCTGCGCTGATCTGGGGCACCCTGATGGCGTTGGTCCGAGCGCTGCCCACACCTGACTGAGGATCCTGAACGAGACCCTGCAGCAGCTGCAAGGGTTATATGATCAGTCAGAGGAGTTAAGGCCACAACTGGAAGTGATGCAATACGGACACGACGCTCATGCTGCTCAATCATCGCATACACCTCATAAAGAGAAGGAAGCATCAACATCGACAAGATCTGAGAATGAGATCCCTCAAACTTATCACGAAGCCCCGTAAGGAACTTGTGAATCCTATCCTCCTGTGCTTGAGTATGCAAGAATGCTGCTCCCTCGGGCTCTATGTTCGGAATAGCAGTAAGAGGACGTAGAGTCTCATACTCAAGCCAGCGTTAGGTCAAATAGCCATAATAATCCTGAATGGTTATATCTTCCAGTCGAGCATATGAGAGCTCTTGAGAAAGCTCATAAACACGTTCTCCCCATCCTGACTGGGAATACATCTCTGATAATGTTCTCCATAGCTTCAGAACAGAGCTATAAAATTGGTGAATCCTGCAAATAGATGGCTCCATTGAGTCAAATAACTATCCAAAAATAACACAGTTCTTAGAGAACCACGCAGAATATCCAGGGTCGGCATCAGTTGGCTTTGGGTGAGATCCCGTCACCCAACCAAGCTTCCCTACACGACCTAAGAAAAGCTGGAATGAGCAAGACCACTTAGCGAAGTTACGGCGGTTCAACAACTGTGTTGTAACTTTCTGAGAGATCATGCCCGGTAGTGTTGGTAATACAACTGTGCCAGTAGGTATTGTATATTGGTCAATCATAAAAGTAAAAGTACCAATAGATGTCTCAACGGTAGAGGTGTCAATAGTAGGGGTCTCAAGTCCCTCAGTAGTAGCTATATCAATAACAATACTAGGGCACCCGTGACAGAAAAATAACTCTAAGATAAATAGAGGGATAAAATAAAGAAGAACAATATACCTCCAGTCGAATAGTAGCGACAGAAAAAGAAGGTCCAGAAAGCTCCCAAATAATCAGGTCACGGTACCTAGAAATCCAACAAATATAAATAAATGATCTACTGCATCTGGTCTGCTGGGCTGTGGTTGCTACGGTTGCGTAGTGGTCATGGTGTGGCTGGTTTGTGGTGACGGTAGGCTGCAATGGGGAATAAAAGGCTAGGGTTATGGTTAGGGTTGGGTTAGGATTTTGGCTTTGATACCAACTAGAGAAATATGTGTGAGTTAAAAGTGATACAAATTAAGTGTAAAACTCCCGTATATATAGCCAATGAAAGTTACAATAAGGTAAAAAGATAAAAAGAGAAAAACTTGATCAACCTTAATAAATTAGGTTGCTATATTTCCAACAGAACTAAAACAAAAAACTAAAAAAAAAAATGGGAAGAAAATAATAATCCTCTCTTAATAGATGAGAACCCTTATTTATATTAAAATAAATCCTAGATATAACGTTGGCTTGAGAGGAATTCCTTTCCAAAAAAGGCCTTTTAAGGTTAAATCCTGTGCATAAAATTTTGGAAGCACAAGTACAAAATCTGTCCAGATTTTGAACTTGAATTTCACATATTTAGAAGCCGATTTATGAAATTTTCATGAAATACATTTTTGTAGCCCTTAAAGTCTTCTTTCCAACCTCGCAAAAATCAGGTTAATCGGATATCAGAGTCAAAAGTTATGACAAAAATACTAAAAACGTGTCAAATCTTTATTGTTAGAGTAGTTAGAATATTTAATCTTAAGAGTAGTTTAGTCATTTTATTCTTTTATGTTGCTCTACTATATAAGGGCCTTTTGTATGCATTTTTTCATTATGCTGTAATACAATCATTCTCTATTGTCTCTTCTCTTTCTCTCTTTATTTTTATTAAAATTTACATGGTATCAGAACATGGTTTTAATCCAAAATATATATTGTAGTACCACAGTAATTTAGTTGGAAGAAGAATATATTCTTGGGTTGTGTGATTTGAGGGCTAGTGATAGGTGGGTTTCTATTTGTGGTTCTAAAGGGCTGTGAACAGTGTCGAAAACACTGTTCACGTTGTGAATAGTGCTGAATTTCAATTTTTAGTGCCCTTTTTTTTGGTATATTGCCTCCTTGGTGTTCGATTGGATGCTTTGAAACATTTTGAACTGGTTTTTGATGCAAAGGAATGAGATTTTTGGTTGATTTCCTCCTTTGGCTATTGTTCCAACAAATTGATTGACTATTGTTCTGCAGCTGGGACTTTGATTTTCCATTGGCCTGTAATTGTTGTGTCAGTTTGGCTTCTATTCTTATTGGGCCTTTGAACTTCAGTTGGGCTTGGTGATTTGAAATTGGTTCTGTTAATTTCATTGTTGTTATTTTTGGCTAGTGACAATTATGGCGAGCGACAATTCTGGTTCTCATCTGTCAATTAGTTTAAAATTGACTAAGATTGTTAATCAATTGCAGGAGCTCCTTCAACAACCTAATACTCTCTCCATCTCACCTTCTATAGGTTTGTTCACTTCGGGTTCTTCAGTTATATCTCAAACTGCCTGGGTCTTTGACTCAGGTGCTACCCATCATATGACTAGTGATTCTTTCTTATTTGCATTTACCTTTTCTCCTCCATCTGTTTCTGTGCTTGCAGTTAATGGTACACAAATGTCATTGGCTGGTGTTGGATCTATAATTTCTCCGCATCTAACACTTTCTAATGTTTATTATATTCCACAACTTACCATAAATTTAATTTCAGTCAGTCAGCTATTTGACTCAGAATTTTCAGATCATTTTTCCTCTTCTGGTTGTATTGTACAGGATTCACGTTCCAAGAAACTGATTGGGACAGGCAGTAGAAAGGGAGGATTGTATGTGTTAGACGAGTTACATATTCCTAACATTGTTGCTTCTACTGTTGATATATCTTCTTTTCATTTAAGTCCACAGTTTTCTAGTTTTTATTTGTGGCATTCTCGTCTTGGTTATGTGTCCCACTCTCGTTTAAAATTTTTAGCCTCTACTGAAAATTTGGATAATTTAAAGTGTCATGATATTTTCAGTTGTAGTGGATGCAAGTTAGCTAAATTTACTGCATTACCTTTTAATAAAAGTTCCACTAGCTCACTTGCATCTTTTGATTTGGTTTATTTTGATGTTTGGGGACCGGCTTCTATTCCCACAAAAGGAGGGTCAAAATATTATGTCTCTTTCATTGATGATTATATTAGGTTTTGTTGGGTTTATCTCATGAAACATCGTTCTGAATTCTTTTCTGTATTCACTACTTTTTGTACTATGATACGTACTCAATATTCATCTATTATTAAATATTTTTGATGTGACCAAGGAGGAGAATATTCTTTCAACTCTTTTCGTGATCTATTAAAATCTGATGGTACTGTTTGACAATCTTCTTGTACTGATACACCTGAACAGAATGGTATAGTAAAGCGCAAACACTGACATATTATGGAGACAGCACGCTCTTTCTTTCTGTCAGCAAATGTCCCAAGTTCTTTTTGGGGGGAAGTAGTTCTTATGGCAGTCCATCTGGTTAATTCTATTCCCACTGCCATCACCTCTGGAATTTCTCCATTTGAAAAACTATGTGGTAAGCCACCTGATTATTTCTCTTTGCGTGTATTTGGGTGCACCTATTTTGTTTTGTTTCCTAGTGTTTTTCGTACTAAGCTCTCTGTTCGTTCAATTTTATGTGTTTTCCTTGGTTATGGTGAGAGTCAAAAAGGTATCGTTGCTATAATCCTGTTTCACACAAACTCTATGTCTCTCGTCATGTTATTTTCATGGAGCATATTCCTTTCTTTTCTATTCCATCTAGTTCTTCACATTTGTATAAATCTGATCTCATTTATATTGACCCATCACTCGTCCCCCTATTGTGCATTCATATGTTCGCAGGAATTCAACCATCTCCTCTACAGATGTGGTGCCTCCCCTTTCTTCTCCTGCCACCCAATCAGGTTTAGACAATGTGGATCATACCCCACGCTATCCTCAGCGCCTCGCAAATATCCAGACAGGTTTGGTTGGAGTAACAGTTGTTATTCTCCTGACTTTTGTTCTTTCCTTACTTCTATTTACTCCTTATCTGAACCCACCTCCTACAAGGAGGCTTTACTTGATCCACTTTGAAAATAGGTTATGGAAGAGGAATTGTCTGCCTTACATAAGACCAGAGCTTGGGAACTAGTGCCTTTACCACCTGGTAAACGCCCCATTGGTTGTAGGTGGATTTATAAGATAAAAACCAAGTATGATGGTTCTGTGGAAAGGTATAAAGCTCGATTAGTAGCCAAGGGTTTTGCTCAGGAATATGGTATAGACTATGATGAGACTTTTGCCCCTATTGTAAAGATGACCACTGTTCGCACTGTGATTGTAGTTGCTGTCATTCGCCAATGAAATTTGTCTCAGATGGATGTGAAAAATGTATTTCTTCATGGAGATTTAAGTGAAGAGGTTTTTATGACTCCTCCTCCTGGATTGTCTCATAGTCCTGGTCAAGTATGTCGACTTCACCGAGCTTTATATGGCCTTAAACAGGCTTTCAGGGCATGGTTTGCTAATTTTTTTCGGTTATTTGTGACTTTGGTTTTCGCACCAGTGACCATGATTCTGCTATCTTTTTACGGTTTACTTCCTCAGGTTCTATTATTCTCTTACTATATGTTGATGATATGATTATTACGGGTGATGACACTGCTGACATATGCTTATTGAAAACCCAGTTGCAGGACTATTTTGAGATGAAAGATTTGGGACAACTTAGATATTTCTTGGGTATTGAGATTGCATCATTTCCTAAAGGATATCTTCTCTCTCAGTCCAAGTATGCTTCAGATGTTATTCAACGAGCTCGTTTATCAGATAATCGGACAGTTGAAATACCTTTAGAGCTCAATGTTCGTTTCTCTTCTTCTGATAGTACTCCCCTGTCTGACCCTACGCTCTATCATGCTATTGTTGGGACTTTAATATATCTTACAGTCACTCGTCTAGATATCTCCTATGCTGTTCATATTGTTAGCCAATTTGTTGCCTCACCCACCACTATTCATTGGGTTACGGTTCTTCGAATTCTTCGGTATCTTCGAGGTACTCTACACCAGAGTTTGTTATTCTCCTCCTTTTCTTCTATGGAACTTAGGGCTTATTCTGACGCTGATTGGGCTGGTGACTCTATGGATCGTAAGTCCATTACGGATTTTTGTATTTTTCTTGGTGATTCTCTTGTTTCTTGGAAAAGTAAGAAGCAAATTGTTGTTTCTCGTTCATTTGCTGAAGCTGAATATTGTGCTATGGCATCTACTGTAGTTGAGATAGTTTGGTTACGATGGCTCCTTGCTGATCTTGGCATCATGTTACCTGCGCCGACTCCTATATATTGTGACAATACTAGTGCTATTCAGATTGCTCATAACTCAGTCTTTCATGAGCGCACAAAGCATATTGAGATTGATTGTCACTTTGTGCGTCATCATCTTCAGCTGGGCAATATCTCCCTCTCTTTTCTTTCTTCCACTGTACAGTTAGCAGATTTTTTCACAAAATTGCATACTATTACTCGCTTTCGTCTTTTTTTTTGGCAAACTCTTGATGTTTTCTTGCTAGCACATCATGAGTTTGAGGGACGGTGTTAGAGTAGTTAGAATATTTAATCTTAAGGGTAGTTTAGTTTTTTTATTCTTTTATGTTGTCCTAATATATAAGGGCCTTTTGTATGCATTTTTCCATTATGCTGTAATACAATCATTCTCTATTGTCTCTTCTCTTTCTCTCTTTACTTTTATCAAAGTTTACACTTATATTCTAGAATATTTTTCTAATCCAACTTTAAATGAGTTTTCTTTTAATTTGGACTCTTAAATTATTATCTTAATCTTGACTCTTCAATCCTTATCAATTGTAATTTTTCCTCTAGTGATTGCTTCACTTACCTTATCAATTATTACTTTAAACCAACCAATTTACCTGCAAAATAAACAAAAAAATTAGAAAAAGTATCAAACTAGAAAATTAAGAAATTTAACCCATTTAATCACAAATAATATGAAATTAACCAATCATTAAATATAATAAAATAACATTTTTGATGGTTAATCACTATATATTGTAATTGTCTTCAATATCAATTGTATATAAAGAGGTGATTTGTTTTAGGGTTGGGGTTGGCAACATACACTTTACACACATAATATTGTTTCACACTTTCTTTTTTTCTCATTCTTTCCTTTACCTTAAATATACAATTATTCAAGTTTTAGCTTTTAATTAGGTAGTAATGGGTAACGACCATGACATTGGTGGTTTTGTTGGGTATAAAAAACAAACTGAATATCTTTTTCCCATCTTTTCTGACATTTTCATTCTTAAATTTTGTAAATTGGACTTGTGCCCCTAAAAGTAGGGAATATTGAGAACTGGTGAGTGTTTCTCTATATTAGCTAATTAAAAAATATGATAAGATCATTTAACTTGTCAAAATTATGTTTGATACAACAAAATTCATTATCAGGTACTACTACTAACCTATTTTTGGATGGTTTGTGATTAAAATATTCGCATATATGAATTTGTGAGTGTGGATGGGAAATAATTTATGCCTCTAGTTTCCATTTCCATTGCCTAATCCGTTACATCCCGCATCTGTTATATCGTGAGCATTACCATTACGTGCCTGTCACCACTATTAAAAACCATGGTGACAATTCAATTCTGGATACGTGGAGCCAGATTAAATTGGATTTTGGGTTAAAATGTTCTATCTTACCCAAGTAGAAATGAGATTTTTTGGCTGGCAGAATGGCAATACATAACATATTCAAAACAGTTCTCAAGGGTTGTCAGCTTTCTATATATGTTTCTTTAAGTGGTATAGCAGTTGGGTATGTGGCATTGGAGGTATATAGCTAAGAGTTTAATTTTTTTAATGTGCAGTATGGTTGCATGGCATATTCTACCCAGTTTGAAGCTTTTTCTACAACTTATACTCCAGTTAAAGAGTATGTACACCAAACACTATCTGTTTCTTCTGAAGAAATTCCATAAATATCTCCTAGGGAAGATCCAAATGTATCTCATGTACATGCTGCAGTGTTCTTTCACCTCACCTTATGAACAATGATACGGTGGTAGGCCAATCAGATAATTCAAGGAACTCGGAAGCAAGCATGGAGTACCTCCAAGGACATGGGTTCTCACTAGAAAAATGCATGGATCCTATGATTCTTGGTGAGGCTGAAGAAGGACCTGGCCTTGTTAAGCCATCTGACGAAGAGTATCATAATGCTGGAGAGAAGATGCAGCATCTGGATGCCAAGATGAACTCTGGGGGTGAGGGTGAACCTCCATACGCCATTAAATCATTCAATCATGAGCAACATGTGAATGCAGAGCTGATGAAATTTTCAGGAATTACACCACCAGATAGCAGAAAACATCAGAATGCAGAAAAATGGCCTATGTCCCTTACCATTGATGCAACTCCTGAGTCCAAATTCCCAGATGCTTCAGGTGCACCCTACTCGTACAATCTATAGCAAGACAAATTGTTTGTGCAGTCAAAAGCTTGACATGTACTATTGTTTTGTTATTCTTATCTGATTTGCATCTTTGTTCTGTGTTTTTACATGTGCTGAAATTAGGTGGAAATTGCCATTTTTGGACGAGTAATTGACTTATTGTGCTTATAAGAGGTTTTAGATGTGATTAAGGTTTATTTCACTGCAGGGGCTGCTACACCAGAGTTTATGGCTGTCCGAACTCCAGCTACTAAGGAGCATGCAAGAGTTTTAAACAAGCGAAAATGTATATTTGATGACATCATCGTGTTTCCTAACAAGTATGTCCTGGTAACCTTAAGTTTGACTCCTTTTGTACAGGTGAAACTAGATTGGATTGGTTTAGACCTTCTAGATAGACCATGCTTTCTTTTATCACTACTTTGATTGTGGGGTTTATTCTCTGATCAGATGTTTATTTCCTGCTCCCCCACCCAAAAAAAATTAAAGAAAAAGGGAAACATGTAGGATTTTCTGTTGGCTATATCGGTAAATATGGCTTCAAACCTGAACTGTGCTCCATGATAAGTTTTTCTATTTTCTTTTTTTTATTTCTTTCGTATTTTTGTTACTTCTTCCAAATTAGTCTGAAATTTTAGGGTATTAGTGTATACATGGCAACATTTTCACTTGTATAACCTTGCGAAGCTCCACTCATTCGTTGACATTTTTCATACAATGTGAAGTACAGCAAACTTCGCAGAAAATGTTGTAGAATTAATAACAATGGAGCATCAGATATTCAGACTGACATTAGTTTATAGCAGAACTTTATATTTTGTCATCTTAAATGGGTACAATGTAGCAAGAAAACAAATTTCTTGAAGACTGAAGGACTTACATAGTACATCATCTTTAAATTTTACAGGGTGCTTAAGCAACGCATAGATAACTCGAGTGACTTAGTTTGTAAACGAAGAAAAGCTCCTTGTACTGCTATCCATGCCTGGAAAGCTCACAAAATTTCCAGTCTCCCTAAGAGTTTCTTAGAGCCTTTGATTCCATGTGAGTTGGTGTTTATCGTTTGTGCTGCAGCATATTATATGTGATTTGCACTGTACTTACTTATAGTAGCTGCAACAGGTACTTCATTAGATGTTAGATCTCGTATCTGTGAACAAAAGTTGCAGACCCCAGCACCAGTTGAAACTGTGAAAATCCCTACAAATGTAGGTGTATCAGATTCATCAACCAGACAAAAATCTTCCAATTATGTGGAAATTCCTGCAAATGTAGCTGTATTAGAATCCCCAATTCGACAAAGATCCCCAGAACAAACACCAATTGCTCCTGCAACACCTGTTACCCACTCACCTTCATTGAGAATACATGATGTTCAAGGAATCACTCGATCTGATAGAGTGGGTCCTGCAAGCTCGTCTGAAACTGAAAGCATAGAGGAGTCATCTCCAACCAGGGAACGAGAATTAGATATCAGTCTGATGCATGAGGTATGTCCAATCAGCATATCAACTTCTCTTGCACGAATTACATATAATCCTTTCATAATAGAATGGAGAGATTATTTTAGTTTATAAGTTTGGCCATAACAAATTTGAGGGGGTTACCTTGCATGTAGAACATGAATGTTGCCATGTAATGTAAGGCTGGTTTCTCTTTTTGTATTCTGTACTCCGCTGCTGGAGTTGAACTAAAATGTATTGTATTCAAATTTGTTTGACTTGTCTACCATTGATTTGTGTCAGGAGACGAATTCTTGTGAAGGAAATAGCCAGGAAAAGCGTAAGAAATTGATTCCATTCTCCTAGCTACCCTCCCCCTCCCTTTTTTGCAACACACAAACTTCACACTCAACGGACTAATTTTTTATTGTATTTGGAAAGTGATAATTGGCATTTTGACACGACTCTTAACCTGATTGCAGAAAAATGGTCTCTGAGAACCAGGTATGGTGGACAGGGGAACATAGAATTTTCTCCATTGGCTTAAAGGTCAGTTACTCTTGTGACCCTTGTATGAGATTTTTAAACTTACTAAGCCTCTGGCTTACAGAACAGTGGCAAGTTACCTGCACAAGAGCTTTCTAAACCAAAAGAAACAAAAAGAGGATGAGGTTGTCAACTTGTTCCAGGTTCTGAAAGGAAAAACCAAGAAAAAAGGTGCAAGGCTATTCTATGAGATACTGGTATGGCTTTTTTCACCACTTGTGTCTTATACAATATCAATCACAAGTTGAGCTCAGATTTGTTGGAGACCAACCTAAGTGAGTTTGTGTGCCATTCCATCTAAGTCTTGAGGCTTGTTGGCATTAGACCAATTTTTTGTGGTAAACATTTTTGTGTTGTTTCGAGTGAAGCAATTTTCTACCAAGAACTCCTCATGCCTAGGATAGTCGGCCAAAGCAGTCATGTCTTGCTTTAGTCCCCCTTTGTGATGACCTGACTCATTTCCATATAAACTAGAGCACTAAACAACTCCCAATATAGATAAATTTTATTCCCATAAATAAAATAACTCGTAAAGCTTGTCATGTATACACTTTGCTTGGCTTATGTGCAAATTACATTACTTGCTCTGGAGATTCATGATTTTTCATTTCAAAGTTTTATAATCCTCTTCCTATCCAATTTTCAAGCACCTGACCAGGATTAATCCAAAATATAACATATTAATTGTCAGTGACCGTAGAATTGACAATTTGGCAAGTATGATATACAAATTAACATACTCAAGATGTCAAAGTTCAACTACAATGACTTCAGCTTTTGAATTACACCCTTCATCGCTTTCGTGGCTAATCCGTTATACGCTCTAACATCACCAAAACTACCAAACATACCTAGAGCATACTCATTATCATCACTAGAATCTGTACAAAAAACATACTATCTTTTGAGAGAGGTTGCAATCTTGAATGGGTCATACTCGAGTCGTCTTGAATTCTACTATGATTGGAATATCGATTTGTTCCCAAAGTTGACTGGGTGACCATATTGTCGAAATCATGAAAAGCTTTTCAGAATTAATGTGGAAAACTGGAGAACTTGATTCACACTGGAGTCTCTACCACCCATGAATTAGACTTTACGTCAGGTCAGTTAAGGTTCCAATACCCATTGATGCAACGGTATCAGGGGCATTACTAAATCAGATATTGCTAATTAAAATAGGATTCTAACAAAATAGGGAACAGAAATAGAAATGGAAATGAAATAACTTCATCAATCAATTTGTACATGACACAGATGCACACACCCACTGGTCCACTACTGCTCTTTCTTTCTTATCATTTTTATTTCCTTGTTTTGCTTCTCTTCATCTATTTGATTCCTATTTGATTCTATGATAGATATCATAGTATATTAACCAAGACACAAGAATCATATGTCTTTCTTTGTCTTGCACGTGACAGATGACTTTCTAGTTGATATTAGATAAGACAAACACTTGAAATATTTGTGAGTGAAAAGGGATATTCAAACTAAGAGTAGAACACCGTATATATAGTCAAATAATAATACAAAGTGACCTAAACATCCTTGTGGTGTAGACAAAATATAAAAGTCATAGTAAGGGTAAAAAAAAGAAAAGAAACCGTAATAAATTAGACTATACGCCAACACTCTCCCTCCAGCTAGGCGCAAAAATATCAACTAAGTCAAGCTTGACAACGGAGTCCCGGAGAATGGATAGAGTGACAGGTTTGGTGAAAACATCTGTAACCTGATCACGGTTTCCACAAACAATGGAGTGACAATGTCATAGCTAACCTTCTCCTGAAGAAAGTGAACATCGATCTCTATATGCTTCGTCCTCTCGTGTAGTACAGAGTCAGAAGCGAGCTGAATAGCAGATCGATTATCTCAATATAATATAGATGAAGAAGTTACTGGACATCCCAACTTCCTAAAAATCGATCATAGCCAAATAATCTCACATGTGCCAAGTACTAGTGCCCGATACTCTTCCTCTGCTGACGAGCGAGAGACAACTGACTGTTTCTTACTATTCCAAGAGATAAGATGAGCCCTTCAAAAAGTACAAAAGCCCGTAATAGATCGACTGTCACACGCTCCCCCATAATCTGAATCTGAATAACAGACTAGAGAACCAATTCGAGATCCTGATAGATAGAACAATCCAAGTCTAGGACAAGACTTGAGGTACCGAAGAATATGATAAACTGCATCAAGATGAGGCTGACAAGACCTGTGCATGAACTGACTAATTCGGTTGATAGCGAATAAAATGTCTGGTCTAATGTTGGCTAGGTAGATAAGTCTACCTACCAACCTCTGATAGACAGTCGGTTTGCACACCAGCATCCCAGTGTCTGAGAAAAGATTCAGAATATACTTCCTCTGAGCAAAAATAATATTCCTATTGCTACGGGCAACCTCAATCCCAAAAATGTATCTCAAAAATTTAAGGTCCTTCACATCGAAGGTCTTTCCAAGGTCTATATTAACCTTGTGCAATCCCAAAAATCATTCCCAGTAATAATAATATCATCCACATATACCAAAAGAATGACACACTGCCTAGAAGTTTCTATTGAATAAAACATGCATGATTAGAATGACATTTGGTGAACCCTAAACGTACAACTGCACCACTAAACTGAGAAAATCAGGCTCGTGGTGATTGTTTCAGTCCATAAAGAGACTTACGCAGTTGACACACCTTTTCAGCATACTCCCCCTCACCACAAAAGCCTGGTGGTGCATCCATATAAATAATTTCATCCAGATTACCGCGAATAAATGCATTCTTCACATCTTATTGACGAAGAGATCAAGAGTACTCCGCAATCAGAGAAATAATCAACTGAACAGTAATTAATTTTGCCACGGGGGCAAAGGTAGCACCAAAATCACGACCTGGTACTTGAGTAAAGCCCTTCGCTAGGAGCCTAGTCTTGTGATGATCAATAGTACCATCCACAAGAAATTTCAGGGTGAAAACCCAGCAACAATCAACAGTCTTTTCCCCTGAAGGTAAAGAGACAAGATCGCACGTATGATTTACGCTGAAGAGCATCTATCTCCGCTTGCATGACAAGAATCCACTGCAGCTCCCATATAGCCTCTGAAATAGAGCGAGGAACCAGCGTATTTGACAAGGTCATTTTATAAGCTTAAAATTTAGGAGATAGATCATCATAAGAAATATAAACAGAGATCGGATATAAAGTCCTGGAGGTCCAACCATAACGAACAACTAGACGATGATCATATCGCGGATAACGACGCCCTAAATCATCATCCTCCACTAACAATGTCTCATCAGGGAAAGTAATTGGCTCAATACCTGCAATCTCATCAGTACTAGCAACAGGTGCATTAATATGCTCAACGAATTAAGAAGTATTACCTGCATCGCTTGAGGTAAAAGGAACGTTAGAAAGAGGATGAAAGCGAAGGAGACGAACATAAACTTGCAAAGGAAGAGAGACTAATGACTCTGTATTGGCAGGGACGAGTGACTCTGGAAGAGAGACTGATGACTCTGTACTGATAGTGACCAATGACTCCGGCTTTTGTGATAACGAAAAATTAAAGGGAGTATCATCAATTGGAGGGGTAGACATAGGAATGGAAGAAAAATAAGGAATATGCTCAAGAAAGGTAATATCTAGACCGTGATACATATGACGTCTGATAAGATCATAACACCGATACCCCTTAGATTGATGATAAATAGCCCACAAAGATACAACGAATCGCTTTATCATCAAGCTTATGGTGAGTAGGAGATCGATTCTGAACAAAACATGTGCAGCCAAAAACACTAGAGGGGACCGAAAAAATGTCTGCTCAGGGAATAAGACTTGTAAGGGAGCCCTATGCTGAAAAATACGACTCGGTGTACGATTGCACAGAAAGATAAAGTCAAAACAACAAAATTCCAATCATATTTTAGTACTCCCATACCTCTAAGCATACAACGTGTCATCCCTATTAGATTCTTATTTTTTCTTTCAACAACTCTATTTTGCTCAGCAGTATATGGACGAGTGAGCTGTTGAAGGATACCCTGAGAGGAAAGGTGAGACACTAAGGCATGAGACACATGGAAAGGTGAGACACTAAGGCATGAGACATATATTCTTTGGGATTATCCGATGAAGAGCACGAACAATGACATCGAATTGTGTCTTAATCATCTAGAAAAACTGAGAGAAAGGTAAAAGTCAAAACAACAAAATGCCAATAAGATTTTGGTACCCCTATATCTCTAAGCATACAACATGTCATTCCTATTAGACTCCTATTTTTCCTTTCAGCAACTTTATTTTGCTCAAGAGTATATGGATAAGTGAGCTGCTGAACGATATTTTGAGAGGAAATGTGAGATACTAAGACATAAGACACATATTCTTCGGCATTATCCGAACGAAGAGCACAAACAATGACATCGAATTGTGTCTTAATCATCTAGAAAAACTGAGTGATGCCAGGGAGTACATCAGACTTCCTATGAAAAAGGTAGACCTAAGTACAACGGGTATGATCATTTATAAATGTCACACAGTATCAAGCACTTGACAGAATAGTAATAGGAGAGAAGTCACAAATATCAAAGTGTATTAGGTCAAATGACTTGGATGACTGGTGCATGCGAGGAATATAATTGGTTCGAACATATTTCGATAGAGAACATATAACATAGTCAAATTTACCACCAATACAAATATTGCTCAAAACAGGAAATAACATATATAAATATTTAAAATCTGTATGCCCAAAATAGTCATGACACAATTGAACAGCTTGTGATAAAAAATCATAGCGACAAGTACTAGGTAGAATACTAGCATGCAAGCTAGGAATAGATAAAGACAAAACAGGTGCAAGTGATGAAGGTGGAGGAACAAGTGAAATTGGAGGTGGTGGATCACCTAGATAATATAGTTCATCTCTCTCATGTCTCCTGATAATAATCCTCTTGGTACTCAGGTCCTACAAATAACACGAATCAGATAAGAATACAACTGTACAGTAAAAATCTCTGGCTAATTGATGTACAAATAATAAATTCATAGTCAGCTTTGGCGCATGAAAAATTGAATGTAATGGAAAGTCATTTGGGAGGCGGACTGTACCCTACTAACAATAGGGGCATGTGTCCAATCTTTTAGCTGAACCTGTGTATGTAATTGCTCGTCAAAATTAGTGAAGTGATGGGCCTCACCTATCATAAGACCATTCATACCCGAGTCCAACATTCAAAGAAGAGACGGACTGGCACAAGTAAGAAAGGCACGAGGTATACTTGTAATGGTGGCAGTAGTAGTAGTCAGACCCCAAGAAGTCAGGACGGACATAAGTATATCCAATCGGGAAGTGATAGCATCCATATCACTTTGCCAAGGAGGAGCAGCGACAATAGGTAGTGGTACCTCAACAATAGCACCTTAGTAATAGCAGCAGTATGACTGTGAGATGTCTAGCAAGCAACCCTGAGATGTCCTGGTCGGCCACAATAATCACACTGACGAGAATCCCACTACTTGTGTTGATCTGGGGCACCATGACAGTGTTGGTCCAAACGTTGTCCACCCCTAGCTAAGGATTCTGAACGAGACCCTATAGCAGTTGCAAGAGCCATCTAGTCGGCCGGAAAAGTCAAGGCCGCAACTAGAAGTGATGCAATACGGACGTGGCACTCATGTTGCTCAATTATCGCATACACCTCATAAAGAAACGAAAGTCTCATCATTGACAAGATCTGTGAACGAGGTCCCTCAAACTCATCACGAAGCCCCATAAAGAACTTGTGAATCCTATCCACATACTCTTGAGTATGCAGGAATGCCGCTCTTTCTGGCTCTATCCTTAGAATAGCAACAAGAGAACGTAGAGTCTCATATTCAAGTCAGCACTGGCTATAATAATCCTGAACCGTCATATCTCCTTGCCGAGCATATGAGAGTTCTTGAGAAAGCTTATAAACACGAACTCCCCATCCTGACTGGGAATACATCTCTGATAATGCGCTCCATAGCTTCAGAACAGAGCTATGAAACTGGTGAATCTTTGCATATAGAGGGTTTCATCGAGCCAAATAACCATCCAAGAATAGCGTAGTTCTCAGAGAACTATGCAGAATATTTAGGGTCGTCATCAGTCGGCTTTGGGTGAGATCCCGTCAGCCAATCAAACTTCCCTACATAGCCTAAGAAAAGGTGGAATGAGCGTGACCACTTAGCAAAGTTACAGCCATTCAACACCTGTGCCGTAATCTTCTGAGAGATCATACCCGTCATTGCCGGTAATGCAACTATGCCAGTAAATACAGTATACAGGTCAAACATAAAAGTGAAAGAACCAGACGGTACATTACAGATGGAAGTACTAACAACAGAGGTCTTAACAGTAGATGTCCCAACGATAGGAGTCTCAAGTCCCTTAGTAGTAGCCATAACAATAATAATATGTGGGCACCTATGACAGAAAACTCTAAGATACATAGAGGGACAAAATAAGGGAGAACAATATACCTCCAGTTGAACAATAACAATAGATAAAGAAGGTCCAGAAAGCTCCCAAATAATTAGGTCACGGTGCCTAGAAATTCAATAAAGATAAATAAGTGATCTATTGTATCAAGAGCAGATCAACAGAAAAGAGAATTCAACCCCTCTTAAAAGGTTCTAGATGCTGCAACCCTAGAAAAAAAAAGGCAGTGGCGTAAAGAGATGGCTGCACTACAACAAAGAGCGCAAAGCACGAAGGCGGGGCAGCTGGGTTGGGTCGTTGGGTTGATTTTGTTACTAGGTTGGGCTATAGGTTGGGTGAGTTGGGCAGTGGATTGGGTTAGGCAGCTGGGTTGGGCGGGGTAGGTTCGCTACTGGGTTGGTGGTTGCTAAGGAGGTTGGGTCGCTACTGGATTGGGCTGGGTGGGACGCTGTTGGGTTGGGCTGGCTGAGTTCGCTGTTGGACTTGGGTTACTGGGTTGGGTGGGTTGATGGGTTGGTTCAGTGCTGGGCTGTCAGTATGTCTTTGGTTTATGCTGTCTTTGGTTGCTGGTTGTTAGGATGGCTGTCGTTGACTTGGTAAGTGGGTTGATGGGTTGCTGTTTGGGCAGTGGGTCGCTAGGTTGTTGTCTATGGTTTTGTCGCTAGTTAGTTTGCTTGTTGGGAGGTGCTTGTTGGAAGGTGGGATGGCAGTCGATGCTTGATGTGCTATATGGTTTGCTGAGAGGTTGGTGGCAGTTGGTACTAGTTGTTGGTGGGCGGGGTTGGGGTGGTTTGCTGGTTTCTCTGGTGTGTGCTGGTTTCTCTGGTGTGTGCTGTAGAATTATGGTGGAAGTTAGGGTTAGGGTTAGGGTATGACTTTGATATCTACTTGAAATATTTGTGAGTGAAAATGGATACTCAAACTAAGAGTATAGCCTCGTATATATAGTCAAATAATAGTACAAAGTGACTTAAACATCCTTGTGGCTTAGGCAAAATATAAAAATCATAGTAAGGGTAAAAAAGGGAAAAAAACCCTAATAAATTAGACTATACTCTAACACAAACTACACACGTTTCCATCGCTATTGATGAGCATAGATTCAATTGGGCCTGGGCTAGATCATAGGCTAAGCCCAAATCATAAAAAAGGCCAAGCCTAGTTCGTGGCTTGAGTCCAGTCTGAATCTCAAGAGTCCAAGAAGAGTCAACACACGTGAGAGAGCGTCATCGGGATAGCCATGACTACAGTATAGTGCCCATCCCCAATTGTAGTTATCTTAGTTTGACCTTCATGCCTCATCTAGGGTTTTGTGCCTATAAATTGTAAACTCTTTACATAAGGGAGACGTACTACACTTTGAGCATACCCTTACTCTTGCTTTCTCTCTCCTACTGCCTTATATTCTTTTATTAATAAAGTTCTTCAGCCATTGTTGCCATCTTTAGTGGTTAGGTCATTCAGACCCAACCTCCCAATCTTTGTCTGTATTATTAATTGTTCCATTATTTGCCTGACGTCACACTCGACTGACTTGATTGTGCTTAATCTATTTTGTGCATCATTAGCTATATTTTTCTATTTTTCCAAAATCATCTTTCTTATGATGTACGCATAATAAAAGACAAGACATCATCACGACAAGTGGCCCTAACTAATGCTCCGTTTGGTACGATGGAAAAATGGAAGGATGAAAAGTTAGAGCGATAGATAAAACATCATGTTTGGTAAGAAAGAAAAATAGGAAGGACGGAAAAGTGGATGGATGACCTTTCTTTCCAACTTACCAAAATTAATCCCTCTAAAATTGAAAAGAAAGTGGAGAAAAAGTTAATTATTTGTGTTGAAATGTATCTTATTTGTTTATATATCCTTTGATTTATACATGTATTATGTATACATTAATTTCATATATAAATACAAAGGAAGGAAAGTGTATCATTCTTACTTTCTTTCCTTAAATGATATAAACTGTATCACTTCTGCTTTATATCCCTTCTATTTTTCATCCTTCCTACCAAGCGGAGCATAAGTAAATTTTCATAATGGTCTTTTCTTCCTGGATGCATATGGCTGTACAAGAAATCACTTTGTTGTGCAGTAATCTTTTTACAGAATATAGGAAGATGATGTGAATTTAGGATTCCATTTGAACTACAAATTATTTTGGAACAAGTTGTAATTGAGGGCGATTCTTTGATCAATGTTTCAAGTTCAGATGAGTTTGTTATGGTATCATATATATATATATATATATATATATATATATATATATATATATATATATATATGATACCAAAATATAACAAGTGCGGAATTCATGTGAGTTCAGGGAGAATCACAAGATGTAGAATAATTTTCAAACAAAATTACAATATAAAATAAAATTAAGATACTTACAATACTAGCACTAAGTGGGCTAGTAGTGAAAGAGGATAGGAGAGAAACTCTTTATTTGCATCATTATGAGAGATCTCAAAATACAGGTTTATAGTGGAGGTAAGAGTGTTTTTGCTAGGTGTGTAATGAATTTTGCCTTAGCAAAAAAACTTGTTTCTTCCATCCAAGAGGAGTCCTTAATATAGGCGTAAGGATTTCTGAAGGAATCTTTAGCCATGATGTCCTTTTTTGTTTTTTCTCTTGGTACAAGACTTTCACTCTAACTTTCGGTGAAAAATTATGGGTGAAATACTTTTACTTGGGTAACTTTTGACAAAAGACACTTAGTGGGTCTTGATATCTGAAAAATAAGGCAGAGTAGGTGGGTCCTTGCTCCGGAGAAAAAGAATCTGCTTTCGGTGGAAAAGCAGAGCACATGGGTATTTGTCAGCTATTTTTCTTGGGGAAAGGGCTGATGTACTGATTGATATCTTAACATTATACATAATAGACATCTTTTCTTTCTTTGTATGAAGAAAGTAGTGAGTGAAGCTATCACGCATAAGGAGAAGCCAGGTCAAGAGTGAGGTCATCAACTCCGGCAAATGGGTCTTGGCTATCTTGATCCAAATTTACAAATTGGTTAATTGACCCTGCAGATGATGTTGGTGAGGATGAACCATCACTATTTGCTGCATGTTGAAGAAGTTTCTGGGCTAGGGCAATGAGCTAAGAGGACTTCTGTTTTGACTGTTTAGAGGATTTTGAGGGCTTACTGGAGTCCTTAGAGGAGGACTTCTTCTGCTTATGTTTTGATGCTTGTGGCTGAGCTGGTGCCATGGGTTTCTCTGGAGTAGAAATCCAAAGGGCCGGCAGAGCCTTTGCTGGTGGTGGAGTTACTGGTGGAAGGGTAGGTGCAACAGTTGATACTATAACTGGTGTTGGAACCTTTATTGAGAACTCCTTTTTGGCTTGGGGAATAATGCGGGCATGCTAGAACCTGGGCCACCATTTCACACTGGATTGCCTGCAAACAAAGTTAGAACAAATTTTTCAAAATCACTTATAGATCCAAGGAAGTTTATATTGGGTAAACAAAATTAACAGACTCGTGAAATGAGTTCTATCATAAAAACAAGGTTTATAAACATAGGCAAAATAAGTGACCTGATTTTGTAGGTCCAGGGGAAGAATTTCACCACTGTGCGAACCAAGCAGGAATTTGGCTCTTGAAATTCTTATCAAACTGAATGAACTAGGAGTGAGTTAATGACTCATCCTGATAGAGGAGAAGTTTATACCATGAATCAATATAATCATAGTAACTAAACTTCTTTTCATATCTTTCGAGGTCTTTGAGTAATGAAGGATGAGATCCCCATTCTTTGAGAGAGATGAACTTTAAAATGTATAAGGAATGATATATGACTTTACTGAATTCTTTCTTATCAAATATGTGTTTGATAGAAATAGACTGGGTAAAGAACAAAATATCTTGGTAAAAAGTAAATGTTTTCTCTGGATCAGATGGGATGAAGTTTCATCCTGGTTCTAGATATGCATTTACGAGGTCTTTTGGGTTGCTTAAGTGAGCATGGATTGGTTCAATGGTGAATACTGGTTGGGGTTTGCTTTTTTTAACATAATCAACTTTAGGACCTATTTGGACTACAAAAGTTGGTTGGGAACTAGATACTGGGTAAGGATTAACTAGTTGACTAGGGGTAACTAGTTGGTTAGTTTTGATGGTTGAAGAAGGACCAACAAATTGGGTTGGGCCATCTGAAGGAAAGTAGATGGGGCCACCAAAGTGGACTAGACTACTGGCCTTATATGACTAGGATTACCAAGAGGTTGGTAACGATTGACAATTTGGATAGAGGATGTTTGTGGGCTTGAAAAGGCTAATTGTTTTTGTTTTTCAGTATCTCTCCCGGCTTTGGAAGAGGTACATGGCTTAGAAGATTTCCTGTCCGCCATGGGATCCCTGCAAAAATTCTCGGGTTAGGAAATCAGAAATGCAGTTATTACTGCCTTTAATATATTCGATGTTAAAATCGAAAATACTTAAAATAGATTGTCATCTGACAAAAATCTGCTTACTAGCAATGTTTTGTACATCATTTTTTAAAATATATTTTGCAGATTTACAATCAACTTGGAAAATCTGCTTATTAGCAATGATTGTAAATCTGCAAAATATGTTTTGAAAAATGATGTACAAAACATTGCTAGTAAGCAGATTTTTGCCAGATGGCAATCTATTTTAAGTATTTTCGATTTTGACATCGAATATATTAAAGGCAATAATAACTGCATTCCTGATTTCTTAACCCGAGAATTTTTGCAGGGATCCCATGGCGGATAGGAAATCTTCTAAGCCCAGTACCAAAGCCGGGAGAGATACTGAAAAACAAAAACAATTAGCCTTGTCAAGCTCACAAACATCCTCTATCCAAATTGTCAATTGTTACCAACCTCTTGGTAATCCTAGTCATATAAGGCCAGTAGTCCAGTCCACTTTGGTGGCCCCATCTACTTTCCTTCAGATGGCCCAACTAGTTACCCCTAATCAACTAGTTAATCCTTACCCAGTATCTAGTTCCCAACCAACTTTTGTAGACCAAACAGGTCCTAAAGTTGATTATGTTAAAAAAGGCGAACCCCAACCAGTATTCACCATTGAACCAATCCATGCTCACCTAAGCAACCCAAAAGACCTCGTAAATGCATATTTAGAACCAGGGTGGAACTTCATCCCATCTGATCTAGAGATAACATTTACTTTTTACCAAGATATTTTGTTTTTTACCTAGTCTATTTCTATCAAACCCATATTTGATAAGAAAGAGCCCAGTAAAGTCATATATTATTCCTTATACATTTTAAAGTTCATCTCTCTCAAAGAATGGGGATCTCATCCTTTATTACTCAGAGACCTCGAGAGATATGAAAAGAAGTTTAGTTACTATGATTATATTGATTCATGGTATAAACTTCTCCTCTATCAGGATGAGTCATTAACTCACTCCTGGTTCATTCAGTTTGATAAGAATTTCAAGAGTCAAATTCCTGCTTGGTTCGCACAGTGGTGGCATCTTCATAGCCCTATACTTGAAATTCTTCCTCCGAACCTACAAGATCAGGTCACTTATTTTGCCTACGTTTATAAACCTTGTTTTTATGATAGAACTCATTTCACGAGTCTGTTAATTTTCTCTACCCAATATAAATTTTCTTGGATCTATAAGTGGTCTTGGGAAATTTGTTCTAACTTTGTTTGCAGGCAATCCAGTGTGAAATGGTGGCCCATGTTCTAGCATGCCCGCATTATTGCCCAAGTCAAAAAGGAGTTCCCAATAAAGGTTCCAGCACCAGTTATAGTATCAACTGTTGCAGCTACCCTTCCACTAATAACTTCACCACCAACAAAGGCTCTGCCAGCCCTTCGGATTTCTACTCCAGAGAAACCCATGACACCAACCCAGCCACAAGCATCATCAAAACATAAGCAAAAGAAGTCCTCCTCTAAGGACTCCAGTAAGCCCTCAGAATCCTCTAAGCAGTCAAAACAGAAGTCCTCTGAGCTCATTGCCCTAGCCCAGAAACTTCAACAGGCAGCAAATAGTGATGGTTCATCCTCACCAACATCATCTGCAGGGTCAATTAACTCATTTGTAGATTTGGGTTAAGATAGTCAAGATCCATTTGTCGGAGTTGATGACCTCACTCCTGACCAGGCTTCTCCTTGATTCTTCTCCTTATGCGTGATAGCTTCACTCACTACTTTATTCATATAAAGAAAGAAAAGATGTCTATTATGTATAATGTTAAGATATCAATCAGTACATCAGCCATTTCCCTAAGAAAAGTAGCTGACAAATACCTATGTGCTCTGCTTTTCCACCGAAAGCAGATTCTTTTTCTCCGGAGCAAGGACCCACCTACCTACCTACTCTGCCTTATTTTTCAGAGATCAGGACCCACTAAGTGTCTTTTGTCAAAAATTACCCAAGTAAAAGTATTTCACCCGTACTTTTCCACTGAAAGTTAGAGTGAAAGTCTTTTACCAAGAGAAAAAGCAGAAAAGGACATCATGGCTAAAGATTCCTTCAGAAATCTTTACGCCTATATTAAGGACTCCTCTTGGATGGAAGAAACAAGTTTTTTTGCTAAGGCAAAATTCATTACACACCTAGCAAAAACACTCTTACCTCCACTATAAACTTGTATTTTGAGATTTCTTATAATGATGTAAATGAAGAGTTTCTCTCCTATTACCTTTCACTACTAGCCCACTTAGTGCTAGTATTGTAAGTATCTCAGTTTTATTTTATATTGTAATTTCTGTAATTTTGTTTGAAAGTTATTCTACATCTTGTGATTCTTCCTGAACTCATATGAATTCCGCACTTGTTATATATATATACTAGTTGATGTAGACGTGCGTTGCACGTAAATTATTTTGAGCTAAAGTTTTTTTGATCTTGTATTTCATTTTCTGTGATATTCAATGTTCTCTTGATTTCAAATCATTCAAAAATATTTTATTGATTTGCCAAAATTGTTTTTTTCTAAAAAATAAGTGGGAGCACCATTTTATTGCATGAAGATATTTTTGACCTTTTATGAGTGCCTCATTAGTTTCTTTAGTGAACAAGCCTTTTCTAGAGCCCATTTGTTTAGCGAGATAATGCTAGAAAACGAAAAAAAGAGAAAATTTTAAAATTTTACTTGTGTTTGTTTAGTATGAAATAGAAAATAATAGGAAACAAAAATTTTCTTCCATACTTAGATTTTCTTGCATCTAATTAACTTTTTTTTCTTGCAAGAAACACAAGAAAAAGCAAGAAAATTATGTTCAGTAACCAAACTTCTCATTTTACCCTTATTTTTCTTAAAATATTCAATTAGCTATTAATTTTAAAAAACTTTGTACAAATTAGACTAGGGTTCAAATTGGTTCTTGTCTCTGAATTAGGTTAGGAGCCAATTTTTTTAAAATTTGAATAATAAAAAAAAATTTTTCTTCTTAAAACAGAGTTAAAATAATTTAGGATAATTAAAAAAAAATTCTTGTAACTTTCTTTTCTTTCAAACAATGGAATGAAATTGTTTTAAAATTTTCTTAGAATTTTTTCATGCAAACCAAATGCATTCATAAAAATATATTTTCTTTCACTTTCTTTTCTCACTTCATTTTCTATCTCTTTCACTTTTTTATCATCTTTTTCTTGCTAACCAAACGGACCTTATGTCTACAAGCAATGACTTATCATTTCATCGGCCAACTCTCGTGTGTTTCTATGAGCTTATCTCATATCTTATAAGCTTGAGCAATGGCTAATGGGCTATCTTACATGGAAAAAAAATTAAAGATAAACCATAAGAACAAATGTATAGACAATTCAATTGTGTGAATTGGGAATTTAGAAGGCAGGAAAACCATATAAAAAACTTGGGACTTTTCCCCACTAAAAAGTACCGGTGTCTTTATAATATTTAATTCATGGTTATAGTAGTTACCAATATCGGGTACAATGTATACCTAACCGTTTGAGACAAATTATGAATTTATTGTTTGATTTTTTTAGTAACGATTTCCTTCATGTCCACCAATGTGTTCTTCTTGCTCCAAATTTCATATATCTACTTAGCTTCTTTTGATTACTCAGTGACATAATCTATGAACTTTTGAGCAACATCAACAATGATGCATTTGCCCAAACACATGATAGAATCATTTGATAGCGTTGTTTTTTTTCCTTCTCAAATTTCATTTCTAAGCTATAGCATATTCACAAGAATCTCATCCTCACATCCTTTTTTTTTTTTTTTACAAGCATTAGCTTGCCAAAGCTGTAGCAAAACAAATAAAGGACTCATCCAGAAGTTACAAACTCCTAATAGGATAAACAAATTAAAATGCGATGTTAGCATGTTCAATATGCTTGTTGAATTTGATTATCTAAAAAAATGATTAAATGTCAAGTTCGTGGAATGAAAAGGACAAGAAGGTGATTAATGGAGATAAAGTGCAAAAAATCATTACAAAAAACACCTAAACTCTGCAAATACGTAAAGAATTAGAAGTACTCAAATTTTATGCCTTCCGATTGTTGCTATGTCTTATGGTGAAATTTATAGAGGATGTGAGAAGTGAGAATATGAAACACCTTTCTGTTGATAGCTACATATTCATTATAGTTGTAAATGAATACTTACTTCTAGACAGGGAAGGGTTTAGAAGTTAAATTAGAGAATAGGATATGATTGTCTTTATAGATTTTATAGGAATATAATAGGAATTCATAAGTTTTTCACTTAGTTGTCTTTTATTAGTAGGGTATATATATATACAAGTGTGTGGTGCAAATCTGTGCAATCCGTCACAGTTGCTTTCTATTCCTAATACCAGAAACTAGTGTTTGCAACTTCTGTTAACAGACGTTTGTGGGGGAGGAAAAAGGAAGGGGGGGGGGGGGGGGGAATGTGTGGCCAAACATCTCACTAGTACCTAATAAGACCTGGTTTATTGAAACTATTTTGCAGGTTTTAAGAACTGAAGGATACATCGATGTGAAGCAGGATAATGCCTATGAGGACGTTCTTGTCTTGGCAACTCCAAAATTGTCTTTTGGCTTTTGAAGCTGATGAGTGTAGATTGCAGCTTAGTTGAGCCTCCGTCTGTGTTATCGTACACTGGTGTATGCATTTATTCGGAGAAGTCTAGTTGCATTGCACATGTTATGTATATATCCGTCCATATTTTATTTCACACAGAGAGGGGTTTAACTAGGCTTTGTGACTTGACGCTGAATGTGAAGGAGTAATTAGTGGATTTCAGTTCTTCTGTAAAAGCAAAGTTGTAATTCAGCGATGAGCATTTTTTGGCGAGAAAATGTAATGTTGGTCGTGAAATGTCCTTCTTTGACAACATTTTTTCCTACTCATCGTAGAAAGTCATAGATTAATTTTTTGTGTAATGTGGACATAACTAGCATAGAGTTAAAAATTTTTGTTAGCAAATTATGCTTCAATTAACAAAATCAATCATCATTTATCAAATAAAATAATTATAATATTTAATTGATAGTTAATTAAAGGCTGGTATCAATAGCAGTGTTGTGCGTTGGAGGTTTGAAATGATTTAAATTTTGCAGGGAATGAAATGGGTTGATACATAATGAACTTATGGTCTTATCCCTCGTGGAATGAGGAGAGGCCTGACAATCATACCACCGTGGTTGAAAAAGCGTTTTCCTTCCCCCGTTGCACCTCCATTCTTTCGTCGAGCCTTTCTTTTAATGGTTGGGGGAGGCATTCCATTATTTGAACTTGGCGGGCATTCTTTCCAGCCAATCAATTTTGGCTTCACAAGGGATGTCTCTTTTGATGAATAAATAGAAATATTACATTATCAATTTCTGGCAATGTTATTTTTATCTGTGGTCTCAACCAAGAAGAATCCATATAAACCAATTTTTCAATTATTATCTTGACTTTATGAGCTATTACTAGTTGATTCAGTATGGTTTTTTAAGTTCTTCATCCGATGAAGCACAAAGGGATGGATTTTGTACTCAAAAAATGAAGGGAGTTATTTTTGAAAAAGTGCTAGTTTGGGAATTTGTTTTAAAACAAGTGTTATTTAGGCCAAAAATCTTTTGAATTTATCCATTAATTATGTTGTTTAATTAATTGTTCTGCCAGGCAGATATGTGTGTCTAAATTAGGTTAAACACCCATAACCATATATTTGTAAAAAAAAAAAAAAAATGAATACCCAACTCAAGTAAAACACACCCATCATAATAATTCTACTTGTTCTCATCTTTTCTCCATCATAACCTTCAATTGGTAGCGCGGCACCAGAAATTGAGATTTTGGTGGACACTTTAATTACAAGTTTTAATTATTTTTTACAGATAAAAATAAAATAAAATATATATTTATGTGTATAGCGGTCAATGTTTAGTCTTGAAATATGCATAATTCTTGTCATTATTGTTTGGTTAATTGCATTATATTCAGGATTAGATGTGCATGAATGATGAGTTTTAGATTCTAAATCTAGTCTGTAGCATTTGTTTGTTTAATAGGTAAATACATCAAAGTGATGATAATTGGATGCAACCATGCAAGAAAGATGGAATCCGACGCTTTTGAATTAAAGAAACGAAGTCTTCACAAAATGTTAGAGGTGTTCAAGCGCGGTTTAGAATCGTCCAGAGATATTGGTGTGTCCTGACACAAGAAACGCGTATCCAAATGTGATTGGCGAATGGAAAACAATAGCTTGTATACATCCAGACGCGCGATTGTGCCGTCCAAACGTGAGTCTTTTCAGCAACTGTCCAATCTTTCATCTTTACTAGGTTTAGACTTTTCTCGGGGACTATTAAAACTTATATTAACCCTAATTAGGGGATCATCCATCTTTTAGCCTCCTCTTCTAGTTTAGAATGTAATCTTGCCGGTGGATTGCAACATCCCCAACTAAAGTTAGGGGTGATTTATTCAATTAAGTACAATATTTATTTTTGATCCAATTTTTTCAATGCATAATTTTCTTTAATAATTGATCTTATGTTTTAATAAAAAATTTGCTCTATAAAATCTATTGATTTGTGTGTCATGTATATTGAATGCTTTAAATTCGCTGCAAATCAAATAAATGATTTTGTATATCTAAATCAATTAATTGGGATTTTTATAAAAATAATTGGTTTCTTGTTTGACTTAAAAAGAAGTTTCTATCTTTTATATAAAATAAAAGATTTTTATAAGTTTCTTGTTGCTCCAAAAAAAAAAAAAAACTGCAGTTTAATGGAAAACGAAGTAGCATGTAGGATTTGATCCTTCTGTATGTTTATCTACTTAATTCTGGTTTCACATGTGCAGGCTAAGTTGCTTGAGGGGATGAATATATAATTTAGGATAAATTACCAGAATAAACCTCGAGCTCTTGTGAAGTAAAATTGTTCCATTCAAATTATAAAAATGACACGGAAATAACTAACTATATATAATTATTAGTGAAAGTTGTTAACGAGATGATCATTCTACCATTATACAACTTCAAAGCACATGGATTGTATTTAGTAAATTTGACATATAACTCATTGTTAGCAGTAATATTTGATCTAGACTTAACTATCCATTTTGATTTACTCTGCTCAAAACATAATTAGATGACATTAGAATTTCATTGCAATCGATTATTTGAAACTGTTACATAAGGCATAATAATTGAAATAACAAGTACTATATTTATTCTTGACAATGCACAGATACCTTTAGGAAGAAAAAGATAACACCACTTACTCCCCCTCTTTCCCTTATTTGGGAGATAAGTAAATGAACAGTGGCAAACAAAGTCCATTGAGTGATCCCGCTTCCATACAATCCATCAAAGCCCACATGAGGTAACCTTTGATGTCTGTTCCTGCCCTGCATTCCAATAAACACATAGTAACAGTCAATTAAGACAACCATATATAGTTGATTATCGTAAGGAATAAAGGATAAAAAATAATTAGTTTTGCTTACTTTATCGCTTCTGAAATTGCATAAAGATGACCAATCATATGTTGAATTCGGCCATCATCCTATATGGCAGTCTTCACTGGAATGGTGTCGTCTCGTTTCTCGGGGTATCCTATTGGGGAAAATGAGTTCATTGTCTTAGTACAGAATTAACAATAGTCAAGGTTTTAAAACTTAGCTATAACTGTATAGAACTAACCATTCTCAGTGACGGTGATTTTGGGATTGCCATAAGTATTGCCTATATATATCAATGCATCCCTTAGCCCTCATGGATAAACATAAATAGCATCGCTCCCTGGTGCCTAGATTGTAATTAACCAAGACCACAACTTTTTGATTAACTATAAATGTCGAGAATCAATCATATGAATCAACTATAAGTGACTCGCAAATAAATTATCTTACCAGTGGCCAAACGAGCTCCCCCTTGCTATTCGTAGCTGGGTCAAGCATGATAGATAAGGAGAGATCAGATAATTATAATTTGTCAGCAACACATTTTTTGTTCCAAAAGAATTTTTATCACAAATAAGAAAAAAAATTGTTGCTAAGTTGCAGAAAAATAGGGTTTTTCTAATAAAACTTACACGTGAGTTTAACGCATTGGAAATCAGTTTGGTTTTGAATAATATCATTTGGACCTAACATTGAAAGACCTTGTGCATAGTTAGAAGTACAGTAATTAACACCGATGAAATCATATGATCCTTGAACTAAAGTTTCTTGTTCATCAGTAAATGTTGGAAGTGCATTGCCCACCAGAGCTTTCATTATGAACAGATAGTCACCATATATCAGGGGCTCCAAAAACCTAGTTTGGATGGAAAAGACATGAAATAAAAATTGAATCATTTGAGTTTAATCATTATTTGGTATAACTATTTACATTGCTTAAGTAAGAAAAAAATAATACAACTTGACTAACCATCCCGTCAATAAGTTAAACGCTCTCATAGTTACATCCTCATCAGGTCACCCGGCTTCATATGCCTCAAACCATTGGGTCACCAGTGGAATACCAATCTCTCCTTTTTTTGCCTGTCCCATTTCGTTCTCTTTTTTTATCTATATAATAAAGTAGCTTACATTTCAAATATTAAAAGATAAACAAAATGATTTTTACTATTCGCGGTTGAGATCGTTTTAAATTTTACTTTAAAGTTAATCTAATGACTAATATTAATATCTTAAATTTAATAGAAAAAATAAGTCTCTAAGAGTGTGTTTAAAGTGATTTTTTAAAAGTATTTTTAAAAATTATTTCTCACAGATACTTTTAAAAAAAATAATATTTGAAACTACCCTACCACTACCTCTCCCACCACCACCCCCATTACCATTGCCACCGCCACCACGATCACGATCATGACCACGACCACGACCACGACCATGACCACGACCGCTGCCACCACCACCGTTGTCATCACCACTACCATCGTTGCCACCCCCACCGCCGCCACCAACCCCACCCCCACCGCCGCCACCACCACCTCGCCGCAGTCGCTGTCACCATCACCATCACCATCACCACCGTCACCGCTACCACCCTCGCCTCCACTACCGCCACGCCCACCAGGCCCACCACTATCGTCGCCACCATCACCACCGCTGCCGCCACCACTGTCACGGTCCCGCTGCCACACCCCCACCATCACTGCTGCCACCACCACCATCGGCGCTGTCACCACCACAGTCGTAGCCGTCACCACCATCATCATAGCCACCACTTCCACCACCATCACAGCCATCACTACCCCCACCACCGCTGCCGCCACCACCACCGCTGCCACCACCACTACCCCTACCACTGCTTCCGCCACGGTCGTTGTCGCCACCACCACTGCTGCCGTTGGCACCACCACCACCACCATTATTGCCGCCGTCGCCACCACCACACCATCACTGCTGCCCTCGCAGCCACCACCGTCACCATGATTATTGCCACCCATCACAACCATCATCGTCACCTACCACCATCACTATCGCCCACTACTTCTCACCCCCACTACAAATTGATGCTTAAGTTCCTTTATCTATTTTTTATGTTTGTGATTTGATTTTAGATATGAATATAAATATATCTATTGTTTACTATTTTTTGTTACTCTGTGTCTTTAGGCACAGACAATAACTAATAATCTTATATCACACGTATAGTGCTATAGAACATATCGTTTGGTTGTAGTATCATAAAATTTTAAAAAAATTGCATAAGTAATTTAGGCTAATTTTGTATAAGCAAATAAAACACAAGATTAAATGTGCATAAAAAATATTATCCATTGTAATCCGGTGTTTGATAAAACACTAAATTAAAAGTACTGGGATAATAGTTATTCAGACCAAATTTACTTTTAGTTAGTTCAATTAGGTCATAGTACTAATTACATACTAACCAAAAACATCAATATAGTTTAGTTATCCATGTCTTCGTTTATTACATGGGCATAATAGTAAATTTAGAACATAATATGGTTGAACTAGATTATAATACTACATCTATAGGTGGTATTAATATAGGATCAAGAGTACCATTAGAGGGTAATATTCATATATATTATACGTGTACGAAATAAGCATTCACATAATACTGAGTGTTATTGAAAACTAAATTTAATATAAAGGTGGTTTAGGGAGCTTTTTTCTGTTAAGAATCCGTAATCCATCTCTTAATACAAGTGCACTGTTTATATAGACTAGAGTACTTCTAGATCATTTTTGCAACATAGTAACTAACCCTGTTTTTATTTTTTAGCAAATGTATTTTTTTGACTAAATAATTTATATAGAAAAGAGGTTATCAAACAATAAATTAGTATACAGGTGGATGACACTTACACAATCTGGCTGTCCAAGAACCCAATAGTACTTATTTTGCAGTGCCGTGGGCAAGTCGAAGTGAAAAAGTGTCACAATTGGGGTTATACCTACATTAAAAGTTTCGTTTATCATGAAGAGAGAGAATCAAAGATGCATTGAAACAGCTCAAACTTCATAGTCCTGTTCGAGCAACACATTAAAAGAGCTCAAAGTAAATTAAATGAATAGTTTCCTACCATTCTTGACTAGTTCATCAATGAACTTGTTGTAAAAATCAATACCCTGTTGATTTATACCACCAACTATTGTTCCATCCGCATTTTTCAAACATCAAGAACACCAATTAATGGAGATTTATGGCGTTATAGTTGGGACACTAATGGTGGTGGTGTGGATTGTTGAATCATGTAAAGAATAACATGAAAATAAGTAATACTTCTTGGAACATAAAATTCAATCTAATTTGTTGATTTAATCTAATGATTATAATGAATTAGACCACTAAATTGAGTAACTATATTAAATGTCAAGAGTATTAGTGGTAATGAATTTTGTCATTTATAAGGGTAGTAAAAAACATACTAGGGAGAATCCTAGACAATGAGAAGGATAACCAGTAAGCATCCGCTCTCATTTTCACAAGTTGTTGCACATCGTCTCATTACGTCTCAATGGTATTCCTTGCCTTGTGAAGACTTGGACTTCTTGAGATTAAGGGTTCAAGTTCTCTTTCCCTCACTCCCAAAAAAAAAAAAAATTTAAAAAAAAAATCTTAATACAACATGCATACAAAATTAATATAGACTACTCGATACATATACCCATAGCCCATTTTTAACCATGACCCATTTGCATCTCATAAGGTTGTAAACTCAATGTTAAACTACCTTCTAGTTTTAAATAAGTGTTATGTTTGACATGATCTTGATCAAGTAAGAATAGAGTTTTGGATTTCATTTACTGGGTGTCGATTGTATGGGTCGACTCCAATTCCACCTTGCAGCATATAATCCCAGGTGCTAGGTCCTCTCCCTCCTTCTGTTGCCCATGATTCCGTCTGCACCAAAGTCCAAATAAATATCACATTACAATACAACCACAACCCTGACCATCAAAAAAAAAAAAAAGGGTAAATTACAAATTACCCTCTCCAACTTTGGTTCATTTTCAATTAACTCCTGCAAGTTTTAATTTCAACAATTTACCCCCTTCAAGTTTTCAATGAAGAAAATTGACCGAAGGAATGGACAAATAGTTAAATTCCTAAAATACCCTAACTATGGTAAAAAAAAAAGTAAAAAAAAAATTAAAATAACCGAAGTTGGCCCTTCTCTTCTCCAAAAGGAGCATTAACCCAACCAACCCTTCAACTGCCCTAATTCCTTATCCACCACCCAATATGCCGCATCTGCCTCTTCACATGTCATGGATTACCCAATGCAGGAGAATTTAATGATGCAGATGACGGGGAAAGTGGAAATGCTGTCCATGGAAATAGAGAAAGTGGTGTTTGGTTAGGAGTTGACGGTGATAGTTACAATTGCCGAGTTCAAATTTAGATTAGGCCTGGGTTTAAATTATGGGTTGAGTTCAAATCATTAAAAAAACAGATCACAACTAGCTTATGACCTCAACTTAAGAGTGCAAGAACAATCAACACAAGTGAGAGAGAGTAATTATTAGGATAATTATTATTTTAGGATAGTGTTCATTCTCAATTACACTTATTCTTCACATAATTATTATGATAGTTATTACTTCAGTGTAATACTCATCCCTAATTACACATATCTTTCACGTCACCACTTCAACTAAGGTACTGCGCTCCTTACACATAAAAGACAACCACACGTATTTCAACCTTACATAATTATCTGTCTCATTATTTAGAGAGTTTACTCTCTCTCCCACTTATTATTGTTGTCGTCTTTAAACTGGAGTACTTCGTTATGACCGTACAACTCTATATTGTTTGCAATGATCTTGCCTTTATATTTACCATATTTATTACTTATATTAATTACTTGTACCAATGATGGAGGTGGAGAATTTGATGGTTGTGGCGACGATTACCCAGTTGGTGGAGGTTACGATTCGTAATCACATTTTGTTGGAACTCCACGACCAGAGCAAAGATATCAAAGGTAAATCCAAAAAATTTTCATTAATGCTAGACTGACTAAATTTCTTAGACTCCATTTTAACGAGCTCTCAAGCATGAGAAAAAATCAGGTCATCTAACCCCTTCTTCCGTCTGGTTTTGGTGCCAATCTCTCTACTTCCTCTCCAAATTCAAGAAAAACAGTGGTTCAAAGATTAGGGGAAAAAGTTAAAGTTAGGATATCAAGAAGCTTTTTGATGCGGATCTTCGTGAGTTTGTGTTCTCGTGAAAAATCTGCCACTGTCATCGGCAAAAAGAATGGGTATTTTGGGAGAGGATTGTGGATGTGTATTGCGGAGTGCGTGCGTTGATGTTCGTCTGTGACAGGTCCCGGGTGGGTGTCTGGTTTAAGGCCATCGATGTCGCTGATGCGTGGTGGTGGGAGTGGGTTACTGGTTAGTGGGAGTGGGTTGGGTCTCACGGCGAAGGGTGTTAAAGAGTTATTGATCATTGATCAGAAAGGCAGTGGGATGGCCGTTGTGGCCGAAGGAAGTGCTGAGGTTTCTGGGGTGGAGAGATTATAGGGTAAAGTTGTCAAAGTTAACGGTAATGGGGTAATTGATGGACGGTTTAAACTTGGAGGGACAATTTGTCAAAATTAAATAAGAGGGATTTGATTGCAAATTAGATAGATTTGAGGGGTAATTTATAATTAATCCAATAAAAACAATACATCCTCAACGATGACCAATTATATATATATAGAAAGAGAGACCTGCAAAGTAGAAGAGGTGAGCCAAAAATAAAATCAGAAGGGAAGTCTTGTCTTGTAACGACTGTTGGGTCTGGAATAGGGGTTGGGGTAACTCCTCCATTGAAAAGGCGACTAAGAACATTGGGTGTAGGGGCAGCAACACCCTTCAAACATCGTATGGTAAAAGAAGGAGACGAAGACGAACTCTTCCTTGCACTCTTCAGATGTGGGACTCCCCCAATAGGGCCAGTAATGAATTGGCTTTGCCTCTGTAAGGAACACAAATGAGCCGGTGATGGACTCTGGTGTAAAATAGAATTAATTGCCAAGTGTTGCTATGCACAATGTAGCCATGGTCAGAGAGAGAGAGAGAGAGAGAGAGAGAGAGAGAGAGAGAGAGAGAGAGAGAGATGAATGTTTTTGTGGTTTACAATGGGAGTATTGATGGATGGAGGGTCCCAACCATGCTACCATGGTTTTTTTTTTTGTTATTATATTTTTTTTATTAATTAAAATTCTTTTATTTTATTATGAGGCTAAAGTATTTGCAGATTATTCGAGACCTATGATTTACAAGTATTCGAATCTTAAAGATGGGAGCAGGAAAAAAAAAAATCAGGAGGAAAATAAATTGGGACCTCAACCCTCTCTGTTTCTTATGATGTGTGTATAATAAAAGACAAAACATCGACTAGTGGCCCTGCCTCAGCAAATTCTTTCCTTAATTGTGCTTAGAGCAATTCCAACCGACTCAACAAAGATAATCTTTTAGCTATTTTATTGAGTCAATCTAAAAAAATTCTCTTCAACCGGCTCTCTAATCCACTAGCTATTTTTCCTCCCCCCATTCTCACTCATCACTTCTAGCTAGCAAGGCTCCCTCTTTATTTGCTCTTTGAGCCAATTTTTGGGTTGTTCTTCATCCGAGCTTTGCGCCAATTTTGGAGCTGTTCTTCATAAGAGCTCGTCTTCACTGTGGTTTCATCATCGTCTTCATCAAAGCTTCTCTTCACCCGGTATGCATTTGTGTGTGTGTGTGTGTGTGCGCGCGTTTGATTCAACAAAAACCCTAATGCCCAAATAGAAACCTGAGATGATTTTGATACCTCAAATGATTAAATCAAGAACTCAAAAGACCAATGATCGTTTTCTTTGGTGTTGAAAGCATGTTCTAGAATGGGTTTCATTGAACAAGGAATTCAGATACATGGGTTGGTGAGGAAGTTTGAATTGGGTTCTGATGTGTTTTTACATAACTGTTTAATTTGTATGTACATGAGACACAGATGTGTTGAATTTGCCTGTCAAGTGTTTGATAAATTCTGAAACCCTCTCCAAATTCTAAAAACCCTCCAACAAATTCTAAAAATCCCTAATAAATTCTGAAACTCCGCCAAATTTTGAAAACTCCTTTAGTTTTATGTATAATAGAATATTTACAATTAGACTCCTATAAAATATTAATGTAAGTATTTGGAAAAATCTTAAATTTATGAGACGTATTGTACAATTAATTTTTGTTATTTAAAGTGGATGAGTGTTAAATTGCCATTAAGTTGCATTATTTAAAATTTAATTAAAATAATTATTATGATATGATTTTGGTTGGATTGATGATTATACATGTTTTGAGTTGAATTTTGAATTATATTATTGAAAATAAATTAAAATTAGTTGAAATAGTCAGCTAAAATAGAGAGTGTGGTTGGAGTGAATTTGAAAAGGTGGATAGCTAAAGTAGAGAATACAATATTTAAATATATTTTGAGTAGTTATTTTATTGAGCGTGGTTGAAATTGCACTTAGGAGTGTTTATGGGTCGCGTTATCCACGGGTTCTGTTATCTGGCTTGAAAAAAATAGGTCAGAAATTTGATAGGCCCGCTAGTTGACCCGCCCAAATTCGAGTCTAATATCATTAAAAAGAGGGATTGATTTTGCCCTCAAATCCATTACTCGGCCCAAGAGCCTGCTCATCAAGCCCGCCTGCCAAGCCCAACCTGTCCATATAGCCCCGCTCACCATTTATTTGAAAAAAAGTTATACATTTAGACCATTAAATTTGAAACTTTGAAATAAGTCTCATAATGTCAGAATTTGAAGTTTTAAAATTTAGATACTATAAATAATGTATTATTTTATTTTTCATATATTAAGCATACAAATTTTAAAGGGTAGAGTAATGTAAATTATAAATAAGTGAGTATGTGGCAAACTAGTTAGGATGTATTCATTTTATTGGATGTAGTTCATCCTTTAATTAAAAATAAAAATTATTAATTATTTTATTTTTATCCATTTTGGTTTTATTTTTGATTCAAAAATATAATTTACACAAATATTAAGTTATAAAAATATTTATTATTTTTAAATGAAATTGTATATAAAAAAGTCCGCCCACATGCCCGCCCAATAGGCTCGTGGGTTGAGTTGCTTGTTGCCTACCCTTTCTCGAAGCTCGGCCCAGCATGCTTGATAACTCACTTGAGTCAAGACTTGGGCCTACATTACCTAGATCCGGCTCGAAAAAAAATTTGCGGGGCCCATGGACACCCCTTGTTGTGCTATAATCTTTTTACATAATGTAGAAAGATGTAGTGAATTTAGGATTCCCTTTGTACTTCAAAGCAGTGTTATGAGAACTGGACCAGATTCGTCAATTCGACTGGTTGTGTAAAACTCGAACATGCATGTGTACGAAAAAAAAATATAGGAAAATATTTTTTTTATAGTGCATGTTTTAATAGGTATATAATTATAAAAAAAATTAGAATTAAATTTTAAAAAAAAATCAAAGTTAAGTTATTCTCGAAAATATCATTGCATGACATTTCTTTCCAAGTTGCTGCTTGGTAGCAGAGGAGTTCTCCTCAGCCTTTTCCAAGCTTCCAAAGTGATTGAGGAGGTGTTTAAGACTTCATCAGGTCTCTAGATAAGGTAGAACCGACAAAAGAGGAGATAGGGAGAAGAGAAAAGCTAGAGAGAGAAAATCAAATTTTAGAATTTCGGATTTATGGAAAAAGTAATTTCGAATGATTAGAGGTATGCTACTAGGCTAATATGAAGTCTAGGAATTTCCATGTATCATTAGAATTTCATATTATGTACTACAATTACTCGAATTCATATTTTAAATTTTCAGGTTCTAAGTTTTTATAAAATGGGTTTTGAGTTGAGGTAATTTTTGGTTAAATTGGTTGGCATGACTGTGTTGTGGGAAGATAGAGAAGTACTTTGGTGGTGATTTCAAAGCTTGCCATGGTCGAAGGTGATAAGGTGGTGGTGATGGTGGGTTTTTAATCTTTTAGTTTTGGGGGTTAAGCGTCGAAGAGAAGGTTGTTCCTAGCTAAAATGGACCTTAGAAATCAACTGGTGACCTTAAAAATGGATTTAGAAGTTGTTAAGATGATTAAATACAAGTTGCAGGTCTGGCCATAAACTAAAAATCTTATTTTTGGTTTATTTTGATCAATTTTTTATGGGTTTAAGCTTAATTCGAAACTTGAGAATTATGGGATTTGTTAGAGTGATGTGTGATGAGTTTTTAGTTTCAAAAATTAGGTGAAAAGATGTACAGAGTAGGGAGAAATAAGGTGAGAAGTAGGGGGTTAGGGCTGGTGGAAGGAGTTTAGGGTTTTAGTCAAGGTGACCAAGGAAGAAGAAAAAGGAAGAGGATATACACCAGTGCACCCCGACGGTGTGTGAAGGAGCATTTGATAAAATTTCAAGTTGATCCGACGGTCGGATCAAAATGATGATTAAAAAGACTATTTTGGCCTTTGGGGCCAATTTGACTCAGTTTTTGGGTGATTTTGGAAAAATAAATTTTATTTTCATTATTAGGTAGGTTAATTGAGTATGTGTATAAAATTTCATTAAAAAATAACATTGTTTTATTTTTAGCTATTTTGGATTAAAAAGCAACGCAGGCTATAGTTTTTCAATTTTGGATCAGTCGAAGTTTTTTAAATTCATTTTGAAATCATGTATTACATTTTTTTATGAATTATTAACTTATTTTAAAACTTATGACTAATTATTTTGAATTTGGACTGGAAATCAAGGATCTAGATTAGGGTTTTGAGTGTGGTAACGTACAGTGGTCCGAAACGATGCATTTGACTGTACAAAATGAGATGCTTGATTCCTTTTTAAACTAATTATAAGTTCACATAGGTTGAGTGGTAATAAGGGTTTGCATTCTAATTTGGGGTTGTAGAGGGTACTCACTGAGTTCGTAAACGCTTGAGGAATCAATTGGTCTTTGGACTTTGAGTACTGAAGTTAAATTGTGGTGAATATGAATAGTCACAAAACACATTTTCTTTGCGTTGATTTGCATTAGTTAAGCTATTTTGATTCTATACTCATTTGCATTAATCCATGTGTTAACTGTTAGGGTCGAATGCTACTACATCGGTTACACATAGAGATTGACTGTAAAGAAAGGAAGGGTATCTATCAACGGTAAATGTGAAGCGTATTGTTTCATAATACTTGAAAATAAAAGTATATGATATATCAAGTTTATTTTCTTATACGTGAGAAATCAATTTTGCTGAATTGATTTGAGTTGAGTTGCTTAAACTATGGATCAAATATGTTTTATTGAAAAACTTGTGGTTTGAGTAGTATCCTCGTGCTAAAGTTAGTGATAACTTGACATGACTTACATGTTGTTGATTTGGATACTGCGCAGTTGTCGTGAGACAGCTTGACATTATTTAAATGTTGTAGATAACTTGACATTGCTTAAATGTTGTTAATAGTCTGACATTGTTTAAATGTTGTTATTGACTCATAGCACATGTAGACTATTTATTATGCTGTTATATTGACAGAGAGTATGAGTTTTCAAAGTGAGTTGAAAACACTTTGATTTTGACATTCTCATAATATTGTGAACATATTTTGGTGAAATAATATTTGTCTATATTTTTAATATTTTCATTTATTATGATACGCAGTACACTCAAGAAAATTATTGATTTCAGGATGCCGAAGTCTAGAGTGTGATCCACTACTACACTAGCATGGTAGAGATGAGAGAAAAATTAAGGAATCTGGTTATGTACATATTGTACAGGAGTGTCTGTTTTTTCTTGTTGTTTGCTGTAAAGGGATGGAATCCCTAATCCTTTATTTTGGCAAAAAAGGCACCGTTGTGTACTCGAAATATAATTTTCTATTTTGATTGTAGCGTTAGGTGGCATTATTGATTTTTAAATGCATTACTGCATTATAAACGCATATAGCGCCACGTGTTGAGTTACACTTTCATCTCTGAAAAACCAAAGAGAGTCTCTTAGGATGGGGTGTGACACATGGTTGGACTGTGAACTGGGACCACAACTAGTCCAATTCTTGAATTGAACCGCTTAAGCAGTTAAACTGGAATAAAATCGCCAAATCGGCCTATTTTTGACAAAAGCTGTGAACTGAACGGTTTGTTCAAATCAAACGATTCTATTGTCTTTTTCATAAAAACCCCAAAATCCCCAAATTTTAACCTAATTCTAGTTGATCTCTATCATCTTCTCCACTCAGGCACACCAATAGCTTCATATCAGACCAACCGAACTAAGTTCAATCGATTTTTCTTATTTTTGTTCAATCGATTCTTCCCCACTCGCAATGACGAACATATAGAAAGATTTGGTCTGATCGAGCAACTCGTTCTCCACTCGATCTCTCTTTGATGAAGCTTCACTAGTCTCAGCTTCGGTCAACGGTCCTTTAGGCTTCACAACTTCTGTCCTTCAAGCTTCTTTGCTCCTCCTTCAAGCTTTAACTGAGTGCATGCCTTCTCTCTCTCTCTCTCCTGTATCATAATATGTTGTTAGTTAAGTTGTTAATTATTTTTTTTTTTTAACAGAATTGTTAACTACCGTAAAGAATTATTTTTTTTTTAGTATTTTTGTCAACTAATGTTAAGAACAAAATTTGCTTAACAATGTTTTTCATTTTTAAAACAAGTATTTTTTATACTTAATTAATTTATGGTAAATTATATGTTTTAGGGAAATGTTTTATATTTTTTTAGCTAAATTATTATATTTTATAATTTTTTTATTATTCGACCGATCCAACCAGTTGACCCAATGGTTGAACCACTAAACCATTGACCCGATCTCTCAGTTGATTCGATGTCCAATTTGGTTCTGATAACTATGCTTCAAAGTGTTTTGGAACAGCTTTTAACCGAGGGTGATTCTTTGACCAATGCTTCAAGTTCAGATAGGCTTGTTATGGTTTCCTAACAATATAAGGGGGGAAATTTCCTTACATTTCCAAAACATAAGCAAATGCATTATCTCCTATAACTATTTAATAAATAAATAAATAAACACGCGGGCAATGTGTCACTCCCTCGCCTTGGATCACGTAGGGTGGATAACGGATCGACCACCAAGGCCTTAAGCAATCAATCATGTGCACAATAAATGAATAATATAGCGGAAGCCACATAACAAAGTGATCCAATCCACCGACTTAATGAATACTAGAGGAATAAACTAAACATCACCCAATACATTATTAACCAAGTAAAACCATAATCAAACCATAAGGTTTACAATTCCAAACATAAGTAACATTGTTCCTAAAATAATTAAATATTTGTCTCAAAATTAGAAATGACATTTAATCTTGAAAACCTATAATAGAATAAATCTTCAAGTTATCTATTCCTTTGTCTATCTGCATACTTGCTCTTCACCCTGATCCTCATCTGAAAAATGTTAATATTTGTATGAACACAGGCCTGTGAATAGTAATCACCTCACACACATTCAGTTCTAAATTCACTAATCATATCATGTTTGTTACCACTAGCTTGGTAACTAGCCCCATCTTTTATCATCACTAGTCTGGTAACTGGCCTCGTATCGTGTTATCGTTAGCCTGATGATTGATCCCTATGTGCATATCCCTATACCGATCACATCCCTATACCAATCATACTGGTATTCCTTCAATTTCGTTACCATTTAGATTTGGTAACTCAGTTCTCGTCTTATAAAACATGATTTTAATACACACTAAAACAGTTGTTTTAATCTTAATGCACACAAAATTTCTCTTTCATCATCAAAACACATTTAAGCAATGAAATAAAATTATCCCACAAGTTTTCAAAATTCACATGTATAATAATTAATAATTGTAAAATATTTAATTGTAATTCTCAAACATCAACATGTATATCATACACATGAAATATCCATATATACGCACCCACATGTTTAATATAGAAAATTCTTCCAAAAGAAATAGTAACTCATTTTAATTCCCGAACTCCAATTCATAGCCTTTTTTCCTAATCGCAATTCAATCATCACCTAATTCAAAATAACATGTAACAATTAATCCCTATTCCTAATTTTGAAATCTAGCGATTATATGTATAATTTTTCATACTTTCTATCAATTGATATATATTTTATATATCTTTTACACAGAAATAACCTTTTTAATATGACATAACAGGGTATGAAAGTAGTCTAGGCAATTTAGATTTTTTTTTTTAAAGTTTTGGGATTAAATCATATTTTTTAAAACTTTTGGAGTCCAAGTGTAATTTCTCTAAAAAAAAAACATATTTTTTTGTTTTAGGTACTACTATAAAATTTTCAGAATTCTATTCTTTCAACTTACCAATTAAAACGATGGTTAAAATTAAGTTTAGAAGAATATTGAGGTTAAAATAAAACTCTTTAAAACTAAAGGGGATGTTTTGTATAATTTTAAGGTATCCATCTTCTTCACCCTACCAAAGCTCTGCCTTCTTACCCCTTTGTTTTCTTTTTGCTTTTTAACACATTGAATAAATTTTTTAAAAGCATAAAAAATAATACATCTAAATTAGGTCTAAAAGCACCTAAATTAACAACTTATAATAAAATTCATCAAATAATTAATAAATTCATACATTCTTCGATAGATCCAATTCCCTTTTCTTTTTCTTTCTTCTTTATTCTCTCTCTCATAAGTGACGGCTGCTTCCCAAATGCATTCTAGGGCATTTGGGGTTTAATGTAAAAGGCCTTATATTGTAGAACTAATCCACTGTATTTTTTGAGTATTGAGTTTTACAAAAATTTTACTTAATTCCCTTTTATTAGGTAAATTACAAATTAATTCCCACTCACACTAATTCAGTTTCAGTGGTTACTTTATTATAATATGTATTATTATCATTATTTATCATTTTTTGACCTCGGATATTACACAGTGCAAATCTGTGTAATCCATCGCGGTTGCTTTCTATTCCTGACACCAGAAAATAATTTTTGCAACTTCTGTTTGCAGATGGGAGGAACTGTGGGCAAATGTCACTAGTACCTAACAATGCCTGGTCTAGTGAACCTAACTTGCAGGTTTTGAGAACTGAAGGATACATCGATGTGAAGCAGGGTAATGCCTATGATGACATTCTTGTCTTGGCAACTCCATAATTGTCATTCGGCTTTTTAAGCTGATGGTGTGGATTGCAGTTTAGTTGAGGAGCTAGAGCCTCCGTCTGTGTTGTCGTACACTGGTATATGCATTTATTCGGAGAAATCTAGTTGCACGTTATGTATATTTGAGGCTGAATGTGAAGGAGTAATCAGTGTTTTCAATTCCTCTGTGGAAGCAAAGTTGTTTAATTTAAATCAAATGTTATGAGTTTGAATTTTTACAACCTCTTCGGGTTAGACCTCGAGGGATTTATCTTTTATAAATATATTAATTTTGGTGTTGATGATCTGTTTTTGACTGAACTGTTGATAAAATTAATCGAAATTTGCATAAGTTGATCTGAACACCTCTAATCGTTGAACAAAAAAAAAAAGCAAAATTGTTTTAAGGGACCAATATATAATTCACGGTAACTTGCATATGTATTTCGAGTTTTAGTAAATGAATACAATGTTCCATTGAAATTTTAGAAATGACACACATATCGCAACTTAGTAATTGATTTTTTTTTCTTTCATTCTTTTCCATTAATCTCAAAATTGTAAGAATGTGGTCCAAATATTAAACAGGTCCCACGCAGGTGTAATTCTAAGGAACAAATTAATATAAAAATCAATTAATTTCCAAAAAAACAAAAACATATGTCAAACCCAAAACCATAGCACCACCTACCCGCAAAACCCAATATCCACTCTCTCTCTCTCTCAATTTCAAAAATTAAGCCGCAAAAAAGCCACCCAAAAGATTCAAATTGCAAAATTGGATCGAAAGTTGAAGGGCTAAGACAGAACATGGATTTTGATAGAGGAAGCAAAGTGAGCAAGTGAGAGAAAATCCAGATGAAGTACCTGTTTGACAATCGATAGCCCAGAAGAATGGCTTGATTTTGAAATTTGAATCACTTTCTTTATGGTGTATTTGGTTGGATGGATGAAAAAATGAAAGGATAAAAAGTGAGAATGACACACTTTCTATTCTTTAAAGGAGGAATTATTCCTTTTCTTTTGTGTTTGGAAGGAGAGATGAAAAGTATGAAGAATTAATTAATTTTTTTTTTGTGTGTTTTATAGAATGGAAAAATTGAAGGATAAAAAAAATAGAGATGCATATTAAATGATATATAGGTAAATAACATACATTTCAACACATATAATTAATTTTTTTATCTACTTTTCCTCTCAATTTTAGAGGAATTAATTTTAGTGAATTAAAAGGAAAGTTAATTCATCAACTTTTCTATCATTAAGTAATTGTGACAGCCGTCTCACGCTCACCAAAATATCTTATCTTAATGAGAGAAAATATTGTAGCCTTAAGTTAAATTTGAATATTTTTAATCATTATAATTTACCTTGAATTCAGTATGAGGATCTTAAGAAAACTGTCTGTATTAATGGATACAAACAGTTTCATTGCACATGTTTTTATCTCTTTTGGAAAGTAATATATAGTAGAACAAGTTATGTACTAAAAACAATAAAATGATTTTTATGGCAAAAACTAGAGTAAGTTATGATTGATATCCTAACAAACACATAGATGGCCAAAAAATCTTGCAACTTGACCTCAGTGTCGACCAAGTCAAGATTGTACCAATCTCAAGCAGCTAAGACACTGAAAGTTTGAGTCTTTACACATTAGGGGGTAACTATTGTTTGACTCTGCACGGCATCACCCATCTGCCCCGCCTCAGGCGTCACTTATGCCTGGCACAGCCTTGGCGTCTCCCTTGCCCAGTGCCCGGCTTGCTAATTGGTTGTGGATTGACATAGGACCTAGAGTCTTAATAAAATTTGACTCCGAGTATCAAGTAAATAATGATAAACAAAGTCTTCCAACGAGCATATCTCTTCCAGCAAATAAGGACTCAATGTCCTAGTATGATTCTACTTTGAACATATAGGGGATTGTTGATGAGGTATATCCTATCACAACCTAGAGTTCGATTCTACTTGGAGCATCATTTCTTATACCGCTATAAATAAAGGTTCCAGGTATCAGTTATGTTATGAAATCCTAGCCTATTCACCATATACACTTTTCTTCCACTTGCTTACTGACTTAAGCATTTGATTCCTTTTGGATGATTCCGGTCATCGGTTAAGCATTCTCTTGTTTTGCAGGTCTACCAAGGCTTCTCCGCCACCCTCTCTATCTATACGAATTGGTGACCCTTTGCGTGGATTTATCCCCACACAAGTTGATACTGTTTTGAAAGCCCATAACATGTGATCTTTCACTACTATAACTTTTGAAGGACGATTGCCCCTTCTCTTAAAAGGGGAAAACGATGTTTTCATCGTACTCGTCATTTCAAATTCACTAATATGGCAATTTTTTCCAAGTTTATGGACTAACCAAATTTCAAAAAACAAATATAGTAATCTAATGTTGTCCTTTTTAAAAATGGTAATGCAAATACTTATGCCTTATTTTAGGAGCAATATTACTTGGACATAATTTGTTTACCTAATGCCTTATAGTCATTGAATTGATAGTGGACTCTTGAGGTCCTAGGCAACGACAAGGAACAGTAAACAAAAAGGAAAAAGATGCTGCCGGCCAATTTGGCCAAACTATGTTCTGTAAATGGCGGATCGTCATGGATCAACCGTCAAAAAACTATATTGCCAAAACTAACTCCAAGCAATCCATCATCAATCTGCATCACCCAAAATAAAAGTGCATTAACACAACTGAAAACTTCATTACTAGAATAAATAGCATACGTAAAAATATACATCACTGCAATTTATAAATTTTAATAATTTGAGGTATGTTTGCTTATATCTACCAAGCCTAAATTCGAGTGTTTGCTTCTATCTACCTAGTCGAGTGGCGTATTGGCGAAAGGATTGTTTTGACAAGTTTCTCTATGTCCAAGCAATATTTTCAAAGTGGTGTTGTAGCATATGGAGTGAAGTGGTCTCGTTTCAAGACTTATGTGCTTAAGTATATGTCAATAAAACTAAGCATGTGTTTAGAATTGAAAATCCTTACCAAGATGAAATCAAATCGCTAGTCTTTTCAATGCCCCCACCACATTGCATTACCAACTTTACCTTTGTCATTTGTTGCATTATCATCTCTTACCACTTTTCAATCTACACAATTTTTTCCTTACTCCCGTGTGTGTATGACAGATGTTGTGTGTGAGTGTGATAGATCTTGCGTACACGCATGTGCTTGTGTGTGTGTGTTAATTGTGCCTACGCCCACTTGGCAAACCTGATAATAGTGCTCTATGATTGTGTCTTTGCGTGAGTGCATGTGTGCGTGAGCATACTAGAGTAGTTGTTTGCATGTATATTATGTGCTTGTGTGTGTGGTGGGTTAGGGTTAGTGTTAGGCTAGGGTTACGGTTTAGGTTAGAGTTACAGTAATTATGGGCTTTGATATTGAGAGAGAGATAGAGAGAATACATACTTGTTGAAAGATAAACTTGTTTTAGAGTTTATTATAATATTAAGGTGTGTTAATTAGGTGTGTGTTAGTGGGCAAGGAATATGCAAGTAGTAGAAGACAAGAGTCTTAGTGGGGGTGTTAATTCCAAAATAATGGTGTCTTAATATTATAGAGGCTACCAGAGTTAGTGGGTATAATGGTACCTTAATGTAATGCTAGGACTTATATGTATGACCTATACCAGTAGGGTACATGACCTAGAGTTTCAAGTAAGTAGAGTTGAGTAGAAATTGAAGAGTCCAAGTTGAGTGTGTGATTGTAATCAACTTGTATGAAAATTATTTTTCTTTGAGTGTTCATATGCTCCCCTACTTCCTTTCATTTTATTTATAGTCTTCTTGACTCCAACGAAGTGGTATCAGAGCGATTTTTTTGTTGTAGTAATATTGGAGTAATTCCAACAATACTAATCTTGCGCAGAAACGGGAAAGAGATCATAGCCACTCAAGAACCAAAAAATAGGGAATAAGAAAAATATAAGGAAAAAAAGAGGGAAAAAAGGGGTTTCACAATATAATTTTATCATCGATAAAAAATTATTATTTTTAGCTACAAATCAATATTACTACTAAATAGTGTCACCTTTAAATAAATCATTAAAAAATATTATTTGATTCGCAATGATTAAGGTAGCGTTTGGTAATATGGTTTTTGTGTTTTTTTTTATTTGTTTTTGTTTTTATTTTTTGCTTAAAAAAAAACAATAATGCGTTTGGGATGTGTTTCACTTTTTTTACTGTCTCGTTTTTGAAAATAAGTTCAAAATATGAAAACATAAAAAATGATGTTTTTGAAAACATCAAAAAAAAAAAACATGTGCGCGCCTTAGCACCACCATTTAATGAGAACCTTCGAATTTTGTTAACACCAAAATTTAGGACTTCTGGTTGGAAGTATAAAAGGGTCATTTCTCTCTTCAACCTACTATTGCTCACCCAACTTTTCTCTATCTCTATCGTCTAAGAACTGAAGAGCTGCCTCTCATCTTCTCTCTTTCTCATCTTCTTTGTGAAAATTTATCCTCTCTCTTTTTCATCCTCTTTGGTAGTGGTTGAATGGCTAGTGGTGGACGGTTTTGCTTGGTTTGGTGTTGGAGGGCTAGGTGGTGGGGTTTGCTTGGTTTTGGGGATGGGGGTGGGTTTCAGTGGTGGTGGAGGGTTTCGGGGTTGTAGGGGGTTGTGGCTCTGTGGGGGTGAGTTTCGGTGATGGTGGTGGGTTGGGTGGTGGTGAATTTCAGGAGAAAGGTTGTGAGGGTGGATTTTAGTGGTGGTGGTGGGTTTTAGGGTTGCAAGGGGTTGTGGCTTTGTCGGGGTGGGTTTGGGTGGTGGTGAATTTCAGGGGAAGGACATGGGTTTCGGTGGTGGTCATGGGAGTTTGGTGGTGGTAGGTGGATGGGTGTTTGGTGGTTGGTGGGGTGTTAGGTGGTTGGTGGTGGTGTTGGGTGGTGAAATTTTGATATAATACAAAACATATTTTTTATTTTTATAAATTTTTAAATATAAATGACTACCAAACATGTTTTATATTTTTAATTTTTATCAAAAACAAAACAAAAATTAGCTTTATTATTATTATTATTTTTTTATAAAAAAATGTAAAAACGAAAACGTTACCAAATACACTCTAAGTTTGTCATCAAAAAATACGCGCCTTGTAACCACATTCGGCGACGAGCATATTTTGGCGACAAAATGTAATGTTGGTTGTGAAATGTCCGTCTTTGGCAACATTTTTTCTTATTCGTCGCAAAAAGTTGTAAACTAATTTTTTTGTAGTGTGGACGTAACTAACACCGAGCTAAAAAATTTTCTAAGCAAAAGTAAGCTTGAATTGACAAAATAAATCATCATTTATCAAATAAAATAATTATAATATTTAATTGATAATTAATTAAAGGCTGGTATCAATAGCAATGTTGTGCATTGGAGGCTTGAAATGATTTAAATTTTGCAGGGAACAACAATGGGTTGATACATAATGAACTTAGGCTCCCATCTCTTGCGTAATTATTTGATTCACTATAGTTTTTCCAGTTCCTCATCCGATGAAGCACAAAGGGATGGATTTTGTTCTCAAAAAATGAAGGGAGTTATTTTTGAAAGAGTGCTAGTTTGGGAGTTTGTTTTACAACAAGTTTTATTTAGGCCAAAAACTCCTTTTAATTTATCCATTAATAATGTTGCTTAATTAATTGCTCTACTTGGCTGTTATGTGTGTCTAAATGAGGTCAAACACTCATAACCATATATTTGTAAAAAAAAAAAAATGCATACCAAGCTTAGATAGAACACACCCATCATAATAATTCTACTTGTTCTCATCTTTTTTGTCTTCATATCCTTAAATTGGATAGGGCGGAGCCAAAAAATGAGATTTGGGTGTACACTTTAATTACAAGTTTTAATTATTTTATTTACAGATAAAAAAAACAAAAAAAAATATATTTATGTGTATAGTGGTCAATGTTTAGTCTTGAAATATGCATAATTCTTGTCATTATTGTTTGGTTAATTGAAATTATACTTAGGATTAGACTTGTTAGAATGATGAGTTTTCGGATTTTATATCTATTTTGTAGAGTTTGCTTTTTTTTTTTTTTTGTCATTTGTAGCATTTGCTTGTTTAATAGGTAAATACATCAAAGTGATGATAATTGGATGCAACCATGCAAGAAAGATGGAATCCAAATCTTTTGGATGAAAGAAACAAAGTCTTCATAGAATGTTAGAGGTGTCCGGATGAGGTTTAGGACCGTTCAGAGAGATTGATGTGTCCAGATACAAGAAAAGCGCATCTGAACGCAGTTGACAAATGACAAATAGTAGCTTATATGCACCTAGACGCACGTTTGTACCGTTTGGATATGAGAGTCTTTTTAGGCTTTATTCGGTGACCATTAAAACTTGTATTAACCCTAATTGGGGTGATCATCCATCTTTTAGCCTCTTCTTCTAGTTTTTATTTTAACCTTATGGATTGCTACATCCCCAATTAAAGTTAGGAATGATTCTTTCAATTAAGTATACTATTTATTTTTGATCCAATATTTTTCTAATGCATGATTTTCTTTATTAATTGATCTTATGTTTTAGTAAATTTTTTGCTCTATAAAATTTATTGATAAATGTGTCACGTACATCGAATATTTTAGATTCACTGTGAGTTAAATAACTGATTTTGTATGTCTAAATCAATTAATTGGGAGTTTTATAAAAATAATTAGTTTCTTGTTTGTGACCAAATATGTGTCTCTACCTTACTTCCCAATAAATGTTTGATTTCAAGAGAATGTGATGGAATTTTCAGCTCACCGGTTCACATTTTTTGGTTTATTTTCCCTCAACTACTCCCCCCCCCCCCCCAAAAAAAAAAAATTGATGGTTTTAGCTTTGATTGCATAATACTGATGGCTTAATCTTTTGTGCTTAATTAGCCAATAAAAAACCATGGTTGAATGGAAACAAAGTAGTAGATAGGATTTGATCCTTCTGGGTGTTTATCTACTTAATGCCCATTTCCGTTTGAGTGGACGAATATATAACTTAGAATAAATTACATGAATAAACCTAGAGTTCTTGTGAAATAAGACTGTTTCATTCAAATATAAAAGTGAAAGAAATAACTAACTATACATAATTATTAGTGAAAGTTGTTAATGAGATGATCATCATACCACTATGTAACTTCAAAGCTCATCTATTGTATTTATTAAATTTCACAATAAGTCATTGTTAGCAGTAATATTTGATCTGGACTTAACAATCCATTCTGATTTACTCTTCTCAAAATATAATTAGATGACATTAGAATGCCACTGCAATCGATTATTTGAAACTGTAACATAAGGCATGATACTTGAAAAACAAGTACTACATTTATTCTTGACAAAGTATAGATACATCTAGGAAGAAATAGGGAAGAAAAAGATAACACCACTTACTCCCCCGCTCTCCCTTATATGGGATATAAGTAAATGAACACTGGCAAACAAAGTCCATGGCATCAAACATCGACTGCTTTCCGTTTTTTGGGTGCAGGTGTTGGTTTGGGTGCGGGCGCATTCAAGAAAGAATAGAGCCAACCAGAAGATTTCTTTGCTATTCGCTTGTAATTGTTCAGGTAGTCTACGTAGGCAAGGCCATACCGAACATTATAACCTGATCCCACTTCCATACAATCCATCAAAGCCCACATGAGGTAACCTTTGACGTCTGTTCCTGCCCTACATTCCAAGAAACACATAGTAATATTCAATTAAGACTACCATAGTTGATTATTGTAAGGAATGGAGGAAAAAAAAAGAATTAGTTTCACTTACTTTATTGCTTCAGAAATTGCATTAAGATGACCGATCATATGCTGAATTCGAGCATCATCCTTTATGGCAGTCTTCACTGGAATGGTGTCGTCTCGTTTCTCGGGATATCCTATTGGGGAAAGTGAGTCCATTTAGTAGAGAATTTACAATAGTCTAGGGTTTTAACAACTTAACTACAACTGTATTGAACTAACCATTTTCAGTGACAATGATTTTTGGATTGTCATAAGTATTGCGTATATATATCAGCGCATCCCTTAGCCCTTGTGGGTAAACATAAATAGAAGAACTCCCTGGTGCCTAGATTTGAATTAACCATGACCACAACTTTGCGATTAGCTATAAATGTCAAGAATCAGTCATATAAGTCGAAGTTAATAGTAACTTGCAAATAAAATATCATACTTGTGGCCCAATGAGCACCCCTCGGCTATTTTCGGCTGGGACAAGCATGGTAGATAGGAAAGTGAGATCAGATATTTCTAGCTCGTCAACAAAACATTTTTTGTTCCAAATATCTTTTTATCACAAATAAGAAAAAAAATGCAACTAAATTGCATAAAAAGGGTTCTTCCGATAAAACTTACGCGTGAGTGCAACACGTTGGAAATCAGCTTGGCTCTCAGGAAATTCATCTGGACCTAACATTGGAAGACTCTTTGCATAGCGAGAAGTATAGTAATTAACACCGATGAAATCATATGATCCTTGAACTAAAGATTTTTGTTCATCAGTAAATGTTGGAAGGTTGTCGCCCACCAGAGCTTTCATTATGAATGGATAGTCACCATATATCAAGGGCTCCAAAAACCTAGTTTTTGACGGAAAAGACATGTACTAAAAGTTGAATCATTTGAGTTTAATCACTATTTGGTATCACTGTTTACATTGCTTAATTAAGAAAAAATAACAGTTATACTAACCATCCCGTGAGGAAGTCAAACGCTCTCATAGCTGCATCGTCATCATGTCGTCCAGATTCATATGGCTCAAACCATTGGGTCACTAGTGGAATACCAATCTCTCCTTTTTGAGTTGGCTGTGGGAAAATAGAATCTCAATCGACAAACGATACTGTTTAAAAATATTATATATATATGTGTGTGTGTGTGTGTGAGTGCGCGAATTGCGTAATCACCTGGTAAGTATCTTTGTACAGTTTAACAACTGTGGCATGGGCTAGTATGATGTTATGTGCGACAATGAATGGATTTGTTACTGGGAGTGGATCTGGTGGGTTCAGCCCTATTTTGTACCCATATTGTGCAAACACTTGTGGCTCGTTGATAGTAACCCAATACTTTACTCGATCTCCAAATTTTCGGAAACAAAAATCGGCGTAGGCTTTGAAGTCATCTCTAAATTCAAAAATCACAAAGTACTCAAAAATTAAGAAATTTTATGGAATCTGATCATCAAGAATTACTGCAACACTTGGAAAGTAATTATTTTTTGCTATTTCACTTTCTCTTTTTATTATTTTTTTGATGATTTTTTATTTTTGCCTTTTCCATTGCTTACTCCTTTCTTCTAATCTAATATCACACCTATAGTACTATAAAAACATTTGGGTTGGTTGCCATAACGTAAAAGGAAAGATTGCATAATTGATTTAGGTTAATTATGTATAAGTGGGTAAAATAGAAAATTAAAAATGAGTGAAAAGAGCACTACTATAAGCATCTAATTTGACGACCTAATTAAATGGAGAAATTGGATTAGTTGTGAGTTTTAATGTTAGATGGAGCATACTTTCAATCCAACAACTGTATTTGATTGGTCACAAAATTAAGTCTAAATATCTTTTTTTCGGATCAAAAATACTACCCATTGGTATTAATATAGGTCAAAATACTTTTCTTCTAATCTTATATTACACCTATAATATGATTGAACTGTATTGTAATACCCCCCCCCCCCCAAGTGGTCTTAATATAGGATCAAGAGTACGGATAAATCGTAATATTCGTGTGCCTATCTTATACATATATAGAAATGTTTTTGGCACTCAAATATAATATAAAGTTGGATTAGAAAATTTTAATCTGTTGTGAGTTCGCAATTCAACTCTTAATACAAATGTATTGTTTATAGACTATATTAGTTCTATATCATTTTTTGCGAAATAGTAACTAACTATTTTTATTTTTCAGCAAAATTGTATTTTGCTTAAAAACAATTACATAGAAAAGACGTTATCAAATAATAATTAGTGTGAATGTGGACCAGACACTTACATAATCCGGGGGTCCAAGAACCCATTGTACTTAGTCTGCAATGCCGTGGGCAAGTCGAAGTGGAAAAGTGTCACAACCGGGGTTATACCTGCATTAAAATTTTTGTTCATCATAAAGGAGAGAATAAATTTCACTTTGGCAGGTCAAACTATGAATAAATTTCATAGTCCTGTTCGAGCAGTTCATTAAAAAAAAGCAAGTTAAATGAATTATTTCTTACCATTCCTGACTAGTTCATCAATCAACTTGTTGTAAAAATCAATACCGCGTTTGTTTGGACGATCAGATTTTATTCCATCTGCATTTTTTAAACGTCAAGAACACCAATCAATGGAGATATTTGGCGTTTTAGCTGGAACACTAATGGTGGTGGTGTGGATTATTAGGTCATGTAAAGAATAACATGAAAATAAAGGGTGATTGCTACACTGTGGGGTTGTATAAAGTGAAGAATGGAACAAAGGTGGTTCAAATATGTGTTAGACTGCCGTTGGATATTGGGATTGATAGTGAGTTTTAGTATAAGTTGTGATCCATTATTAATTCAATAATCATGATAAAAGTAATTTTCTTCTTTCGGGGCTGGGCCAAGCATTTATATTTAAAACTAAAGTAGTCAAGTGCATCACATAATTAAATGACCACGATAAAATTAAGTCATCAAATTAAGCAAACATATAAAATCCAAATAATTTTATTAAAAATGAATTATTATTTATAAGGGTATCTAAGAACATACCAGGGAAGATCCTACTCCAAGAGATGGATAACCTGTAAGCATTAGCTCCCATTTTCACAAGCTGTTGAACATCCTCCTGTTACACCATGCATGCAAAATTATAGACTATTCAATCCATACTTTTAAGTAATTTTGTTATTTCGGTGCAGGGCCAAGCATTTATATTTTATACTAAAGTACTAATGTGCATCTCATAATGTTTTTCCATTACGAGTAATGCTATGACAGGAGCTGCTAAATCATCTGTATATCTCTTGAGTTTATCGTCGCTAGGAATATCAATAGACCGAAAAAAAGTGGAATTCATCTAAACTGTTTTGTTTAGATCGAAGGTGAACTATATGTATTAAATGATGGATATATATGAGAATATTTGTATAAACCTGTGAGAAAATGGATGTGGAGATGGACTGAGACTTGTCCATCTAAACCCGTTAATTATAACCCTAAAATTTAAAAGCAATGCTACATATATTTAAAAAATAGATTTAAAATGTGTACTTAATAATTACAATCATAAATTTTATCGTGATTTCAATATTTATTAGAACTCACTATCTCAATAATTTTAAGTATCAAGTACATATTTTAAATTCACACGTATTTCTCAAAATCAAATTCGACGCCGCTGCCTTCTATGCTCTCACTCTCTCTCGCTAACCAGAGACCACAGACGCCTACTCTTCTTCTCTCTCCCTCTTCTACTACATAGCTGGCTGCCTTCTCTTCTCTCTCTATCACTGACCAGGCGGCCAGCAACTAGCGACCTCCATTACTCTCTTTTACCTCTATCTCTGTCGCAAACCCCCACCACCTACCCATCTCTCTCACCATAAACTACTCAACAGATGTTGGAGATTAGATTTTACCCATAGTTGGAGATGGGGATAGATGAAGTTTTTTTTAAGCGGGCACAAGGTGGAGACTACTATATTGCCCCCGCACCTGTTTGATATGTACTTTTATTGGAATTAATTGACCATATGTCGAGGTAATATAGTCAATTAATTTCATTAAAACTATACATTACTAGACCGACAAATTAGATCAATTTTTTAGATTCATATAATATTAACCTTGTTTTAATTATATATATATTAAAGAATTATGTATGACGTGATCTTGATCAAGTAAGAGTATAGTTTTGGGTATATCATTTACTGGGTATAGGTTGTATGAGTTGACTGCATCTCCTCCTTCTAGCATAGAATCCCAGGTGCTGGGTCCTCTCCCTCCTTTTGTTGCTGATGATTCCGTCTGCACCAAAGTCCAAGTAAATATCACAATTCAATACACCCACAACCCTGACCAAAACAGAACCCAAAAAAAAAAAAAAACAATAAACACACAACAATGACCAATATGAATTGAACACACACACACACACAGATATATATATATATATATTACGTAAAGAGAGAGACCTGCAAAGCAGAAGAGGCGCAGCCAAAAATGAAATCAGGAGGGAAGTCATGTCTTGTAACGGCTGTTCGGTCTGAAATAGGGGTTGGGGTAACTCCTCCATTGAAAAGGCGACTAAGAACATCGGGTGTAGGGGCTGCAACACCTTTCAAACATCGTATGGTAAAAGAAGGAGACGAAGACGAACTCTTCCTTGCACTCTTCAGATGTGGGACTCCCCCAATAGGGCCAGTAATGAATTGGCTTCGTCTCTGTAAGGAACACAAATGAGCCGGAGATGGACTCTTTGGTGAAACAGAACTGCCAAGTGTTGCTGTGCACAACGTGGCCATGGTCTGAGAGAGAGAGAGAGAGAGAGAGAGAGAGAGAGAGAGAGAGAGAGAGAGAGAGAGAGAGAGAGAGAGAGAGAGAGAGTGAGTGATGAATTTTTAGTGGTTTACAAAGGGAGTACTGATGGATGGGTATTTATAGAGCTGGGAGATGGAGTAAACGTTCATCATTGTCAGGTTACTATCCAATTAGATAAGAGTAATGTTATATAAATTTAAAAATTACACTTAAAAATTCAACCATTGAATAAGTAGTGAGTCTCAATAAATATTAAGACCTGTAGTGAAATCATTAGTTATAATTCTCAAGTCTAATTTTTATATTTATTTTTTAAGTTCATGTAACATTACTCGTTAGAAAACTAGAAATAGAGAAAGTAAACCTCAATATTTTTTATAACTATCCGTAACTACCACGTCCAAACAGTAATGCATAGGATTAGTGGGATCCATATTTCCTATTTATTATCTTCTAATTAGATGATGACACCATGTAACGGTAATGACATGGTGTCATCGTTGCAATGAATATTTTCTCAGGAGAAAATTGGTTTTTTTTTTATTATATTTCTTTTTTAATTAATTAAAATTCTTTTATTTTATTATTAGTATAAAGTATTTGCAAATTAGTGGAGACCTATGATTTACAAGTATTCGATTCAAAAAGATAAGAGCAAATGACCAAATAAAGATGATTAGCCGATCTAATTTTCTCTTTTCAGAAGGAGATTACTCCAATTGTATTATCTCCCAATTTTTATTTTTGGTGGATCTTCAGTCGTGCGGTCTATTGTATGTAAGTGAGATTAGTCACTTGTTAATAGTGAATTAATTATCAAGAAGGGAAATTAAAAAAAATGTATTTGAGAAAATCTTAATCTATGAGATCCCCTAATTTTCACAAAAATAATGTTAACAACTAAATTTAAGAAGTTGTAAAAAGGAGACCCCTGTGTATTTTTTTTTTATTTATTTTGGTTCAACAGTCAGAAGTGTTCGAATCAACTTATTAAAAAGTAAAAACAATTGGTTGACTTATAATTCATTTTTATTATGGTATCATATGAAACTATTATTTGCGATTTTGATTTATTCATAGATATAAGGTTATATTATAAACAAACAAAGAGAGAGAGAGAGAGAGAGAGAGAGAGAGAGAGAGAGAGAGAGAGAGAGAGAGATTATCACAATTAATGAATTTCTACGATGACATGACCCACTTTTGAGTTTTGTGATTAAAAATAATTTTTTCGATGTCATTGCATAAAAACTAAATTTAGTAGATTTTTTTTAAATAAAAATTTATCATTGACAATAACCATTGAATAAACCTATTGAATTAAATTTTTTTCTATGTTGTTGTTGGCTCTCCTCAAAATAAAATTTTAATTCCGCCCGAGTTTGGGTTTATCAGAACGTGCATTCCAAACCAAGAAAAGTTTATTTGAAAATACTTCAAAGCAAAGAAAGAAGAAAATATTACTTCTGGTCCCACTCGAATTATATATATATATATATATAAGAATCTTTTATGTTTCTTCGCTTCTAAATGTGTTATTATCATCATGTATTAGTGATATAATAATTTTAATAGTAATGAATTACCCACTATAGAAGTACTTTTCACTGTTTTCTTTCAACTTCTTTGGTTCTGACAAAAAAAAAACCTTCTTGGGTTCTATATTATCCATCGTGTAGGGTGGAGCCAAGATTTTTTTTTTTTGGGAGGGGGGAAATATGACGAAATACATTCATGTCCTATTACCAAAAAAAAAAAAAATTAAGTTCAAGTCTAGTAAAAAATAATTAAGATTTAAAGCTTAATTACTATATGAAATAGTATTCTTGAAAATTATCTACCATTGTTTTTTTTTATTATATTTCTTTTTTAATTAATTAAAATTCTATTATTTTATTATGAGTATAGAGTATTTGCAAATTAATCGAGACCTATGATTTACAAGTACTCGATTCATAAAGATAGGAGCAAATGACCAAAAAACAGATGATTAACCAATCCAATTTCTCTTTTTCGGAAGGAGATAACTCCAAATGTATTATCTCCTAATTTTTCTTTTTGGTGGATCTTCTACCGTGCCACTTATTGTATGTAAGCGAGATTACTCGCTTGTTAATAGTGAATTAATTATCAAGAAGGGAAATAAAAAAATCTTAATCTATAAGATCCCCTAATTTTTACAAAAATAACGTTAACGACTAAACTTAAGAAGTTGTAACAACCAAACCTCTATGTATCTTTTTTTTTTTGGATTTAATGATCAGGAGTGTTTGAATCAACTTATACATATTTCGACTAATTCTTTTCTCGATTGTTTCAAAAACAGGTCATCTACGCCAATATTAGAATATTCCTGAAGAATAAATTTCTCGTAGTCTGATTCTAAGGAGTTATCAACATTCAAACTCAAGATATCTAAATTTACAATTTGTCTCTTTTATAATTAGAGCTCATCTTTACCATTTTACTCTCTTGTATATTTTTCTTTTATCTCTCAATTATCTAATCTTTTATACACGAGATTCCAACTAATATGCATTTTTCTCTTTGTAAACAAACACGGCCGACACTTCACGGGACGCACAAACACATTAGACATATATCTTTAATATTCGAAAGTATAGTAGCACATTCGAAAGTATGGGCCCCGGGGTGCTGTGTTTTCAAGTTGGTGATCGCTTGAAGATCAAAGTTGCTGAAGAATAATTAATGTTTTTTTATATCTATTTTGAACCCTTGGAGATGTTTGTTTTAAGGAATTAGTTGGGTGAGATTGAAATATTTAATCCGACTCCTTAGACTTTGATGGGCATACTTTAATATCTTTTCTCATCTTACACGACTTTTGGGTAAGTTTTTCATTATACATGTGGATCCCACAAAATATAATAATTACATTTGTAATTGATTTGAATGTTCTTTCACATTTATTTAGATAACGAGGTATTAAAAAATATAATATAGTAATTTACATTCTTGCGGCCCCCACAATAAAAAGAAAATATTCTATTTGATGTGAATTGACTTAATACCCTTGTCTTGCCATAGAACATAGGCTTTAGAAGGGGTTCAGTTGTAATTTATCTTTGTAATACCTTGATTAGGTTTATTACCTCATTATTGTACCACCCCCACTGATATTAATTAAATCCTTGTACACGAGATATTATTTTTACATTTTTGTGTGGGCCTGTTAATAACATAACAAACACTATATAAGTGGGTCTCATACTACTATTTTACTCTATCTCACTTTCTAATATCCATATATTCGGCAAACAAACTCCTTGATATATTTCTATCATTTTCTCTTTAGTAATACAATAAAAATAGGGTTTACTGGTATTTAATTACGAGTAATACTATATGGATGAAAAATTAGATTTAATTATCATAATTATTGAATAGGTAGTGAGTCCTAATAAATGGTGAGACTCACAGTAAAATCAATGACTATAATTATTAAATTTAATTTTTAAGTTTATATAACATTATTTTTTAACTATCGATGTTTATATAAAACACAGGTAACGTCACAATGGTCCTATCGGCGAATGATTGAGGAATTTACTTTTCCCCGGGAAAAAACGTTGGTGGAAACGCATGGCATGTTGATCTTCCTTATAGTAATTTAATGTTTTCCTTATTAAATTATAGTTGATTCAATATGGTTTTTTTCGGTTCCTCATCCGATGAAGCACAAAGGGATGGATTTTGTTGTCAAAAAATGAAGGAAGTTATTTTGGAAAGAGTGCTAGTTTGGGAATTTGTTTTAAAACAAGTGTTAGTTAGGCCAAAAATCTTTTGAATTTATCCATTAATTATGTTGTTTAATTAATTGCTCTACCAGGCAAATATGTGTGTCTAAATTAGGTCAAATACCCATAACTATATATTTGTTAAAAAAAAAAAAAACAAAGCATATCCAGCTCAAGTAAAACACACCCATCATAATAATTCTACTTGTTTTCATCTTTTTCTCCATCATAACCTTCAATTGGATTGGGCGGAGCCAGAAATAGAGATTTGGGTGGACATTTTAATTACAATTTTTAATTATTTTTTACAGATAAAAATAAAATAAAATATATATTATTGGTTCAAATCTCCCCTCGCTTCTCTTTCTCTCTCTCTCTCTCCCCCCCCCCCCCAAAAAAAAAAGTCTTGAAATATGCATAATTCTTGTCATTATTGTTTGGTTACTTGCATTATATTTAGGATTAGATGTGCATGAAAGGTGTGTTTTCGGATTTTATATCTATTTTTAAGCATTTGCTTGTTTAATAGGTAAATACATCAAAGTGATGATAATTGGATGCAACCATGCAAGAAAGATGGAATCCAAAGCTTTTGAATGAAAGAAATAAAGTCTTTACAATATGTTAGAGGTAGACGTTTAGAATCGTCCAGAGAGATTGGTGCATCCACACACAAGAAATGCTTGTCCAAATGTGGTTGGCAAATGAAAAACAATAGCTTGTATACATCCAAACGTGTGATTGTACAGTCCAGCCACTAAAATCTTTTCAGCAACTGTCCAGTCTTTCACTTTTACTAGGTTTAGACTTTTTCAGGGACTATTAAAACTTGTATTAATCCTAATTGGGGATCATCCATCTTTTAGCCTCTTCTTCTAGTTTTTACTAGTATCTTGATTATGGATTGCTACAGCCCCAACTAAAGTTAGGGGTGATTCAGTCTCTTATGTACAATATTTATTTTTGATCCAATTTTTTTAAATGCATAATTTTCTTTATTAATTGATCTTATGTTTTAATAAAATTTTTGCTCTTCAAAATCTATTAATTTGTGTGTCATGTATATCAAATGAAGTAAATTCGTTGCGAGTCAAAAAATGATTTGAGCTTGATTGCATTATATCGATGGCTTAATTTTTCATCCTTAATTAGTCAAAAAAAAAACATGCAGTTTGATGGAAAATGAAGTAGCAAATAGGATTTGACCCTTCTGTATGTTTATCTACTTAATGCCAGTTTCACATGTATAACTTAGGATAAATTACATGAATAAACCTCGATCTCTTGTGAAGTAAAACTGTTCCATTCAAATTATAAAAATGACACGGAAATAACTAAAAGTTATTAATGAGATGATCATTCTACCATCAAAGCTCATGGATTGTATTTAATAAATTTGACATGAAACTCATTGTTAGCAGTAATATTTGATCTAGATTTAACTGTCCATTATGATTTACTCTCCTAAAAACATAATTAGATGACATTAGAATTTCACTACAATTGATTATTTGAAACTGTTACATAAGGCATGATACTTGAAATACATTTATTCTTGACAAAGCACAGATACATCTAGGAAGAAACAGGGAAGCAAAAGATAACACCACTTACTCCCCCGCTCTCCCTTATAGGGGATATAAGTAAATGAACAGTGACAAACAAAATCCATTGGCGTCAAACAGCGACTGCTTTCCGTTTTTTGGGTGCAGGTGCAGGTGTGGGTTTGGGTGCCGGTTCATTCAAGAAAGAATAGAGCCAACCTAAGGATTTCTTTGTTATTCGCTCTAAATTGTTGAGATAGTCTACGTAAGCAAGGCCAAACTGAACATTATAAAATGATCCCACTTCCATACAATCTATCAAAGCCCACATGTGGTAACCTTTGATGTATGTTCTCGCCCTGCATCCCAATAAACACATAGTAACAGTCAATTAAGACAACTATATATAGTTGATTGTCTTAAGAAATAAAGGAGAAAAAAGAATTAATTATGTTAGAGATAGTTAGTAATGTAAAGAATCTCACATTAGAAAAGTTGAAAGGGAATGTAAGGGTTTAAAAAAATGAGAAACACACCAAATTTTATAAATTTGGATGTAAGGAAAATTTGGAGAGAAACTCCAAATATTTCAAATCAATGAGTTTTGATTAGGCTTTAAATAAAATAATCTTTAAAATCAAAAAATGGGTACTTGGGCTTGAAACCTTTAAATAATTAATTAATTAATTGCTAAATGTCTTTTGGCTCAAGAGTTGTATATCCTCACTAAGGTATTATAAATACCTACACAGATCTTTCAATTGAAATATATACAAAAAAAAAACGTTTTTCTATTCTGTTCTTGAGAGAATTTTAGAGTTTGTTATCTGAAATTTTGTTTAACTTTGTTAATCCTAGAGGAATTTGCCATAAACCTAGCCCCAACATAGTGGGGGTATAGTTTCCTTAAAGACAGTAAATACACGATCAAAGTATTCTAATTTGATGAAATCCTATTTTGCTAACAATGCTTACTTTATCGCTTCTGAAATTGCGTAAAGATGACCAATTGTATGTTGAATTCGACCATCATCTTGTATGGCAATCTCCACTAGAATGGTGTTGTCTCGTTTCTCGGGGTATCCTATTAGGGAAAGTGAGTTCATTGTCTTAGTAGAGAATTAACAATAGACAGGATTTTAAAACTTTGCTATAACTGCATTGAACTAACCATTCTCAATGACAATGATTTTGGGATTGCCATAAGTACTGCCTATATATATCAGTGCATCCCTTAGCCCTTGTTGATAAACATAAAAAAGCGTCGCTCCTCGGTGCCTAGATTGTAATTAACCAAGACCACAACTTTTTGATTAACTATAAATGTCGAGAATCAATCATTTAAGTCAACTATAAGTGACTCGAAAATAAATTATCTTACCAGTAGCCCAATGAGCTCCCCCTTGCTATTCATAGCTGGGTTAAGCATGATAGATAAGGAGACATAAGATAATTCTAATTTGTCAACAATACAGTTTTTGTTCCAAAAGAATTTTTATCGAAAATAAGAAAAAAAATTGTGGCTAAATTACAGAAAAATAGGATTTTTCTAGTAAAACTTACACGTGAGTTTAATGCATTGGAACTCAACTTGGCTTTGACCAGTACCATTTGGACCTAACATTGGAAGACCTTGTGCATAGTTAGCAGTATAGTAATTAATACCTATAAAATCATATGATCCTTCAACTAAAGTTTCTGTTCGTCAGTAAATGTTGGAAGCGCATCGCCCAGCAGAGCTTTCATTATGGACGGATAGTCACCATATATGAACTTATGTATTTTTAAATTAAATAATCACCTAGTAAGTCTCTCTGTACCGTTCAGCAACTGAGGCATGGGCTAGTATGATATTATGTGCGACAATGAACGGATTTGTTGCTGGTTGTGCATCTGGTTTGTTTAGCCCTGTATTGTACCCGTGTTGTGCAAACACTTGTGACTTGTTGATAGTAACCCAGTACTTTATTCGATTTTCAAATGTTTGGAATTAAAGATTGACGTAGGCTTTGAAGTCATTTCTAAGTTTAAAAATCACAAAGTACTCAAAAGTAAGAAAATTTGATGGAATTTGGTTATTAAGAACTTCGGTAACACTTGGGCAAGTAGTTCTTTTTTTGTTGTTTTCATTTTCTTATTATCTTTTTTTGTTGATTTTTTTTATTTGCCTTTCCCATTGCTTACTCCTTTTTTATCTATATAATAAAGTAATTTACAATTCAAATCTCAAAAGATAAATAAAATAATTTTTACTATTCGCGGTTGAGATAATTTTAAATTTTATTTTAAAGATAATCTAACGGCTAATATTAACACCTTAAATTTAATAGGAAAAATATGTACCTAAAGGTGTGTTTGGAGTGACTTTTTAAAAGTACTTTTAGAAATTATTTCTCATAAATACTTAAAAAATAAAATAATGTTTAAAACCGTCCCACCACCACCGCCACTGCCGCTGCCGACACCACCACCGCCACCACCATCACCGTCACCCCCGCCGCCACTATCACCATCATCGCCATTGCATGCCCACCACCACCCCCGTACCCCCACCCCCGTCGTCGCCACTGTCGCTGTCGCCACCACCACCACCTTCATCGTCGTCGCCCTCGCCACCACTACAGTCATTGTCACCTACCACAATCATCATCGTCTCCTACCACCCCTACTGTCGCCCACCACCTCTCTCCCCCCACTACAAACCGATGCTTAAATTCCTTTAACTATTTTCTATGTTTGTGATTTAATTTTGGATATGAATATAAATATGTTTATTGTTTACTATTTTTTATTACTCTGTGCTTTCAGACACAAGTAATAACTAGTAATCTTATATCACACGTATAGTGCTATAGAACATATCATTTGGTTGTAATATCATAAAAAAAAAAAAAATTGCATAAGTAATTCAGGGAAATTCTATATCAGCAAATAAAACACAAGATTAAATGTGAATAAAAAATATTATCCATTGTAATCCGGTATTTGATAAGACACTAGATTAAAAAGTACTGGGATAATTGTTATTCAGACCAAATTTACTTTTAATTAGTTCACTTAGGTCATAGTACTAATTACATACTAACCAAAAACATCAATATAGTTTTGTTATCCATGTCTTTGTTTATTATATGGGCATAATAATAAAAGTACAACATAATACGGTTGAAGTTCAATTTATAACATAGGCTATACCGATCATACTGGTATATCTTTAATTTTGTTATCATTATGACCTAGTAACTTAGTCATTGTCTTATAAAATATGATTTTAATACACACAAAAACTGTCGTTTTAGTCTCAATGCACACAAAATTTTTCTTTCATCACCAAAGTACATTTAAGTAATGATATAAAATTATCCCACAAGTTTTCAAAATTCACATGTATAATAATTCATAACTGTAAAATATTTAATTGCAATCTCTAATATCAATATATATTCCACACATATGAAATATCCACATATAGCACCCACGTGTTTAATATAGAAAATCCTTCTAAAAGAAGTAGTAAACTACTCACTTTAATTTCCAAACTCCAATTCATAGCCCTCTTTCCTAATCGCAATGCAATCATCACCTAATTCAAAATTAACATGTAACAGCTAATTACTATTCCTAATTTTGAAATCTAACGATTCTATATTTAATTTTTCATACTTTCTATCCGTTGATATATATTTTGTATATCTTTTACATAAAAATAACCTTTTTAATATGACATAATAGGGTATAAAAGTAGTCTGGGCAATTTAAATTTTTTTTTTTAAGTTTTGGGGTTAAATCATATTTTTTAAAATTTTTGTAGTCAAAGTATAATTTCTCTAAAAAACATATATTTTGTTTTAGGGACTGCTATAAAATTTTTAGAATTCTATTCTTCCAACTTACCAATTAAAACGGTGGTTAAAATTAAGTTTAGAAAAATATTGGGGTTAAAATAAAACTCTTAAAAATTAAAAGGGATGTTTCTATAATTTTAAGGAATTCATCCTCCCAAAGTTTCACAACCTGCAACTTTTTCCTTGTTTCCCTTCGTGTTCTTTTTGGTTTTTAACGCATTGAATAAATTCTTTAAAAGCCTCAAAAATAATAAATCTAAATTAGGTCAAAAAAACGCCTAAATTAACCACTTACAATAAAACTCATTAAATAATTAATAAATTCACACTGTCAATAGATCCAATTCCCTTTTCTTTTTCTTTCTTCTTTATTCTCTCTCTCTCTTGACGGCTGCTTCACAAATGCATTCTAGGTCATTTGGGGTTTAATGTAAAAGGCCTTATATCCTAGAACTAATCCACTATATTTTTTGAGTATTGTGTTTTACAAACCTTCTGTTTGCAGATGGGAGGAACTGTGGGCAAATGTCACTAGTACCTAACAATGCCTGGTCTATTGAACCTAACTTGCAGGTTTTGAGAACTGAAGGATACATCGTTGTGAAGCAGGGTAATGCCTATGATGACATTCTTGTCTTGGCAACTCCAAAATTGTCTTTCGGCTTTTTAAGCTGATGGTGTGGATTGCAGTTTAGTTGAGGAGCTAGAGCCTCCGTCTGTGTTGTCGTACACTGGTATATGCATTTATGTATATTTGAGGCCGAATGAGAAGGAGTAATTAGTTGTTTTCAATTATTCTGTGAAAGCAAAGTTGTTTAACCCAAAGTGGTAGCTCTATTAGTAAGAGAGACGAAGCTCAAGTGCTCTAAGTGTGAATTTTTACAATCTCTTTGGTAAGACCATGAGTGATTTATATCATATAAATACACTAATCTTAGTATGGATGGTCTGCTTGTGACTGAACTGTTGATGAGATTAATTGAAATGTGTATAAATTGATTCGAACACCTCTGACCGTTGAACCAAAAAAAAGAAAGCAAAATTGTTTTAAGAAACCGATATAAAATTCAAGGTAACTTCCATATGTATATCGAGTTTTAGCAAAAGAACACAATGTTCCATTGAAATTTTAGAAATGACACACATATAGCAACTAATGGCTCGTTTGGTAATGTTTACGATTTTTGATTTTCTAAAAAACAAAAAATAGAATTAAAAAACGAAAAACGTCTTTTTCTCGTTTTTTAAAATCACCTCTCGTTTACAAAACCACGACTGAAAAAAAAAACGGTTATCAAACTGAGTTTTTTTTTCTTGTTTTCTATAAATATCAAAATAAAAATGAAAAAAAAAAACATAAACATTACCGAACGGAACCTTAGTAATTGATTTTTTTTTCTTTTTTTCTTTTCCATTAATCACAATATTGTATGAATGTGGTCCAAATATTAAACAGGTCCCACGCATGTGTCATTCTAAGGGACAAATTAATATAAAAATCAATTAATTTCCAAAAAAACGAAAACATATGTCAAACCCAAAACCATAGCACCACCTACGCGCAAAACCCAATAACCACCACCACCTCTCTCTCTCTCTCAATTTCAAAAATGAAGCCGCAAAAATGCCACCCAAAAGATTCAAATTGCAAAATTGGATCGAAAATTAAAGGGCTAAGACAGAACATGGATTTTGATAGAGGAGGCAAAGTGAGTAAGTGAGAGAAAAGCTAGAAGAAGTACCTTTTTGACAACCGATAGCCCAGAAGAATGGCTTGACTTTGAAATTTGAATCACTTTCTTTATGATGTATTTGGTTGGGTGGATGAAAAAATAAAAAGATAAAAAGTGGAATGACACACTTTTTATTCTTTAAAAGAGGAATCCTTCCTTCTCTATTTTGTGTATGGTATTTTGTGTATGGTAGGAGGTATGAAAAGTAGGAATAATTAATTTTTTTTTTTATGTTTTATAGGATGAAAAAATAGAAGGATAAAAAAATATAGATGCATATTTAATGATATATAGGTAAATAACATACATTTCAACACATATAATTAATTTTTTATCTACTTTTCCTCTCAATTTTAGAGGAATTAATTTTAGTGAATTAAAAAGAAAGTTAATTCATCCACTTTTCTATCATTAAGTAATTGTGACAGCCGTCTCACGCTCACCAAAATATCTTATCTTAATGAGAGAAAATATTGTAGCCTTAAGTTAAATTTGAATATTTTTAATCATTATAATTTACCTTGAATTCAGTATGAGGATCTTAAGAAAACTGTCTGTATTAATGGATACAAACATTTTCATTGCACATGTTTTTATCTCTTTTGGAAAGTAATATATAGTAGAACAAGTTATGTACTAAAAACAATAAAATGATTTTTATGGCAAAGACTAGAGTAAGTTATGATTGATATCCTAACAAACACATAGATGGCCAAAAAATCTTGCAACTGGACCTCAGTTTCGACAAAGTCAAGAATGTACCAATCTCAAGCGGCTAAGACACTGGAAGTTTGAGTCTTTACACATTAGGTCAAAACACCCATAGCCACACATTTGCCTCATATGAAAAATGTGCATACCCACTACATTGCAATTACTTCTCATCCAATTTTAGATACTCCCGCCCCACTCCAATTATGTTTCTTCTATTCTAGATGAGCAGTCATCCAATTTTATTTTTCCAGGCTAGCAATGCATGGAGCGTCGTCCAATCATCCAATTTTAGAGACTCCAGTCCCAATCGATTAATGTTGTGCTTGAACATGATTGAATGCTAATGTTTATATGGTTGTTTTTTTCCCTTCAATTCCAAGTCATTCTGAACAAAAAGTACAATCAGATTGAAATTATTTTTTAAATTTTGTTGCAAAATTCTTAGTTATGTTTCCAATCACAAAGTAGATGTTATGTTTGATTTTTCTTTGAATTTGTTGTTTAGTGAACTGCATTAATTTTGGTGGATCTAGTTGGTTGCTGAGTGAACAATTGCACAATATTTTTTGATCAATTGAGAAATTTATATAGGAAGTGAATCTTATCGATGATTTCATTGAATAACAGTAGGTTGACTGAATCGAAGGAAATTTCAAAAAACATAAAATAAAAAGAATACTAATGTTTGTCTAAGCGCCGAGAAATTAAATGCATAGACTGGTATTCCTGGCGTTTTAATGAACGCTTTTGATGTTGTCTCTAGTCATTAAAATTTGGAAAAAGATTGGCATTTCACTTGCGTCGGAGGGAGCGTCGGTAGTACATTTCTTGGCATTTAATAGATATTGGCGTTTGTGGCATTATTTCAAATGCCGATATTGCTATTTTTCCCTGTTGTGGCCTATCTGACATTTTAATTGGAGATTCAATTGTACTTACCCAAATAATAATCGAGAATATAAATGATAATAGTCCTAATATCAATGACACGTCAGTGAGGACGGTTCTATGTGGGATATCATAAGTGTGGATTCGAAACCCCTCTTTGTCTCGGGAAACAAAAGAGTTGGGTGCAACTCCAAATCATGAATGAATAGCACACCCATTTGGTACCAACTAGTCGGATCAAATTGTAAATAGTATAGACACTATGTAAAACTTAAGGAATGCATCAAGTTGGGTCAAGGGGTTGAAAAAATTATGTTTCAAGTCTATGATTGATGTAGGGAAGCGGGTGAAAATAATGACATAATAAACAAGAACGAGATAATGAAAATAAAGCATTGATTTATGTACAAATACTGGTTTAAAATCCAACTCTAAGTGTGTTGATTTACAAAGAATACTAGTCTTAAAGACTTCAATTGATATATTGATTCTTAAAAATACCAAAATAATTGGGAAGAAATGAGACATCTCTCAATATTTTAATTCATCCAAAACAGTTTTGCTCTAAGGTTTACAAGACTTTATATAATAGTAGAAATCCTAAACTAACTTGGAAAATATAATTCTAATTTTATTAGGAAATCAAATAAATAAAATAAACCAGAAAATAAAACAAAATAACTTTTTAATTAAATTTAAAAATAAAATAAAATCTCCTATTTTTACTAATTAAAAGACATTGACCACATTCAAATAAAATATAAAAAATCTTGCCGTTTATTCTGCATCAATGATGGAGCATATTAATAACAGACCAATGCTATTGGTACATAATTTGGAGACATAATGAGTTGTCACAAATGATATGATAATCAATTTATTTAATGCTACAATGAAATTTATCATTAAATACATTTCAGTATCACTTTATTGATGATAACTCATTATGTTCTCAAATTATGTTCATAAATTATGTTTCAATAGCATTAATGTAAAAAAAAATGTCTACGATAGAGTTGTGGGACAGGCATCGCCCACACAGCGGAAGCAGGAAACAGGAAGCAGGAAGCTTCCAGCAACCTCAGGCGTCGCCCCACAGCAATGCCCAGTCGGCCGAGCATGGCGTCATCCATCTGCCCCGTCTCAGGCGTCTCTTGCGCCTGGCACCACCACTCCCCTCGCCTTCGTGTCGCCCCTGCCCAGCGCCTAGCTTGCTGATTGGCTATGAATTGACCCGAGACTTATGCATCGTTCGGGAAGAAGGATGAAAAACAGGAAAGCTGAAAAATATGAGAGTTACACTTTCTATCCTTCAAGGATGAAAAAAAGGAATAATATATTTTCTTTCATTTGTATTTGGTTAGATGAATGGAAAACAAAAATAACCAACTTTTTTTTAATTTTTTTTTTAATATTAGAGGTGACAATCGAGTCCTGTCGTATCAGATTCGTATTCAGTCATAAAATTATGAGTCTTTTATATTTCTTATTCGCGTGTCAGGTCATTTTCAAGTTCGTATCGATTTATAATCAAGTTCGTGTCGAATTCGTGTCGAGTTCGATCATGTCATCGTGTTAAGTCAAAAATTTTTATCCATAGTTAAGATGAAAAAAAAATATTTTTTTTTTATTTAAAATATTTATATATATTTTTATTTTTATATATATATATATATATACATATTTTTCCATTGTATTTTTATATAAATAAGATACATTAGATACATTAGATGTAGATCTCGTATCTGTGAACAAAAGTTGCAGAACCCAGCACCAGTTGAAAATGTGAAAATCCCTGCAAACGTGGGTGTATCAGATTCAACAACCAGACAAAAATCTTCCAATTATGTGAAAATCCCTGCAAATGTAGCAGTATTACAATCCCCAATTCGACAAAGATCCCCCAGAACAAACACCAATTGCTCCTGCAACACCTGTTACCCACTCACCGTCATTGAGAATACATGATGTTCAGGAATCACTCGATCTGATGGAGTGGAACCTGCAAGCTCGTCTGAAACTGAAAGCATAGAGGAGTTATCTCCAACCAAGGAACGAGAATTAGATATCAGTCCGATGCATGAGGTATGTCCAATCAGCATATCAACTTCTCTTGCACGAATTACATATAATCCTTTCACAATAGAGTGGAGAGATTATTTTACTTTGTAAGTTTGGCGTTATCAAATTTGAGGGGGTTCCCTTGCATGTAGAACATGAATGTTGAACTAAAATGTGTTGTCTTCAAGTTACTTTCACTTGTCTACCACTGATTTGTGTCAGGAGACGAATTCTTATGAAGGAAATAGCCAGGAAAAGCGTAAGAAATTGGTTCCATTCTCCTAGCTACCCTCCCCCTCCCCTTTTTGCAACACACATACTTCACACTCAACAGACTAATATTTTATTGTATTTGGAGAGTGATAATAGGCATTTTTACACGACTCTTAACCTGATGGCAGAAAAATGGTCTCTGAGAACCAGGTATGGTGGACAGGGGAAGATAGAATTTTCTCCATTGAACTAAAATGTGTTATCTTCAAATTAATCCAAAATTTGAAATATGAATTGTTAGTGACCGTAGAATTGACAATTTGGCAAATATGATATACAAGTTAACATACTCAAAATGTCAAAATTCAACAACAACGACTTCCGCTTTTAAATTACACCCTTCATCGCTAATCCTTTATACTCTCTACCATCACCAAAACTACCAAACATACCTAGAGCATACTCATTATCCACACTGGAATCTGTACAAAAAACATACTATCTTTTGAGAGAGGTTGCAATCTTGAATGGGTCATACTCAAGTCGTCTTGAATTCTATATGATTGGAATATCGATTTGTTCCCAAAGTGGACTGGGTGACCATATTGTCGAAATCATGAAAAGCTTCTCGGAATTAATGTGGAAAACTGGAGAACTTGATTCGCACTGGAGTCTCTTCCACCCATGAATTAGACTTTACGTCAGGTCAGTTAAGGTTCCGATACCCATTGATGCAACGGTATCAGGGGCATGACTAAATCAGATGTTGCTAATTAAAATAGGATTCTAACAAAATAGGGAACATAAATAGAAATGAAATAACTTCATCAATCAATTTATACATGACACAGACTTATGTCTTAATTCTCTTTAAACACAAACACAAGACAACATGCCCTTCACATGATGCACACACCCACTGGTCCACTACTGTTCTTTCTTATCGTTTTTATTTCCTTGTTATGCTTCTCCTCATCTATTCGATTCCTATTTGATTCTATGATATACATCATAGTATATTAACCAAGACACAGAAATCATATGTCTTTCTTTATCTTGCACGTGACAGACGACTTTCTAGCCAATGTTAGATAAAATAAACCACACATGTTCCCGTCGCTATTGATGAGCCCAGATTCAATTGGGCCTAGGCTTGGGCTTAGATCATGGTTTAAGCTCAAACTATCAAAAAGGCCAGGTCTAGTTTGTGGCTTGACTCCAGTCTAAATCTCAAGAATCCAGAAAATGTCAACACACGTGGGAGAGTAGTCATTGAGATAGTCATGACTATAGGATAGTGTTCATCCCCAATTGTAGCTATCCTAATTTGACCTTCACGCCTCATCTAGGGCTTTGCACCTATAAATTGTAGACTCTTTAAACAAGGTAGACACACACTACACTTTGAGCATACATTTACTCTTTCTCTCCCCCCCTCTCTCTCTCTCCCCCTACTTCCTTATATTCTTTTATTAATATAATTCTTCAGCCAACGTTGTCGTCTTCAGTAGTTAGGTCATTCAAATCCAACCATCCAATCTTTGTCTTTGTTATTAATTGTTCCATTATTTGCCTTACGTCACACTCGACTAACTTGATTGTACTTAATCTATTTTGTGCATCATCAGCTATATCTTTCTATTTTTCCAAAATCAAATTTCTTATGGTGTACACATAATAAAAGACAAGACATCATCACGACAAGTGGCCCTGACTAAGCAAATTCTTTCCTTAATTGCCTTTACATGCCCTTAAGTTTTCATAATGGTCTTTCCTTCCTGCATGCATATGGCTCAACAAGAAATCACTTTGTTGTGCTGTAATCTTTTTACAGAATATAGGAAGATGATGTGAATTTAGGATTCCCTTTGAACTACAAATTATTTTGGAACAGGTTGTTATTGAGGGTGATTCTTTGATCAATGCTTCAAGTTCAGATGAGTTATAGTTTTCTAACAATAAAAGGGGGGGAAGATCTTGCATTTTATATTGGAACATAAATCCCCCCAATCCCCCCCCCCCCCCCAAAAAAAAAAAAGGGGGGGGAGTGTGGGCAAACATGTCACTAGTACCTAACAATGCCTGGTCTATTGAAACTATCTTGCAGGTTTTGAGAACTGAAGGATACATCGAAGTGAAGGAGGATAATGCCTATGAGGACATTCTTGTCTTGGCAACTCCAAAATTGTCTTTTGGCTTTTGAAGCTGATGGTGTAGATTGCAGCTTAGTTGAGGAGCTAGAGCCTCCGTCTGTGTTATCGTACACTGGTATATGCCTTTATTCGGAGAAGTCTAGTTGCACATTTTATGTATATTTGAGGCTGAATGTGAAGGAGTAATTAGTGGTTTTCTATTCTTATGTGAAAGCAAAGTTGTTTAACCAAAGTGGTAGCTCAAGTAGTAATAGAAAAGAATTGTAAATTTAAGAGTTTAAACTTTTGTATGCTCGTCCCGGCGTGGATGGTTAGTTTTTTTGATTGAAGCGTTGATGAGATTAGCAGAAGTGTGTGTTAGCTGATCCGAACACCTCTGACTGATGAACCAAAAAAGAAGAAAGCAAAATTGTTTTAGGGGACCAATATATAATTCAAGGTAACTTACATATGTATCTTGAGTTTTAGCAAAAAAACACAATGTTCTACTGAAATTTTAGAAATGACACACATTGCAACTTAGTAATTGATTTTTTTTTATTTCTTTCTTTTTCATTTATCACAAAATTGTTGGGATTCAGTACACTTTAAACCCAGAAACAAACACACACAATCGAAGAATAAACTAAAAACATAAAACAATGAGAAGTAAGAAAGAACAAGACACACAGATTTATATGGTTCGATAATTTGCCTATATCCACGAAACTGCAGGAAATTCACTATTGAGAAAACGGAATACAGATGTCGGCTATACAGTTACACTCAAACCCTAATCATTAAAGTAACATGTTTTTATATATCCTGTTTACCGGGCTACAAAATCGGCACAAGCCTTCGCTCCATGGACCAAGTCTCAGAAAATTTTTCATTAAAAATCATGCAACATTATTTTGAGTCGGGTCATCATTCGAATCGCACATACAAACTAGATTCCATAAAAGCCTAACAATTGTCCCACTTGGAGACTAATTCAAACATCAACATCAACTGCAATTCTCCCAAAAACAATCCCTCATCTCGGCAGCTCATCCTCCTGTCCTCAAGCTAAGAGACCCACAGAAGCTGAACAAGACTTTAGCTTCTCCAAAATAACCACTTTCGTGAACATATCTGCTGGATTATCTCTTGTGTGAATCTTCTCCAAAGTGAACTACCAATCCTCCAACAAATAGCAAATAAAGTGATACTTTATGTCGATATGCTTGGTCCTCGAATGAAAAACTGCATTCTTCTCCAGATGTATCGCACTCTGACTATCGCTGAACAATTTAGAATTGTCTTACTCCTTACCCAACTCTTTCATAAAGCTCCTTAACCATACCATCTCCTTGCATGCCTCAGTGACTGCAACATATTTTGTCTCTGTTGTTGAAATAGTCACTATTTTCTAGAGCCTCGAGACCCAACTGACTGCTGCACTGCTCAATGTAAAAACATACCTTGTAGTGCTCTTCCTGCTGTCAATGTCCCCTGCTAAATCAGAATCTACAAACCCTTGCAAACAAACATCAGAACCCCCAAAATTCAAAGCCAAATTTGAAGTACCTCTCAAGTAGCACAAAAATCCACTTGACTGCTTCCCAATGCTCCTTGCCTGAATTTGCCATGAACCAGTTGACAACTCTTACTGCATGAGCAATATCTAGCCTTGTATTAACCATGACATACATGAAACTGTCTATCGTCGAGGCATATGGAACCTTTGCTATATAGTTCTGCTCTTCATCTGTTATTACACATTTTTCCTTCGAAAGTTTGAAGTGATTTGCCAAAGGTGTGCTAACTGGTGTAGCACTTTCCATGTTGAATATTTTCAGCACCTTTTCAACATACTCTTCCTGTGACAACTTGAATTTCATGTTTGCCCTGTCCCTACTAATTCACATCCCAAGAATTTTCTTCGCAAAGTCCAAATCCTTCATTGCAAACTCCTTTGACAGTTGTTCCTTGAGATTAACAATCTCATCCATACTTAAACCTGCAACAAGCATATCATCTACATACAACAAAAGTATGAGATATGACCCACCAAGCTTCTTAAAATAACAACAATGGTCCCCATGACATCTACTACACCCCGTAGCTAACATAAAGGTATCAAACTTTTTATACTATATTGCCTTGAAGCCTGTTTCAACCTATACAAACTCTTCCTCAACTTGCATACCTGATTCTCCTTGTCTTTCATAACATAACTCTCTGGTTGATACATATAAATGTCCTCATCCAAATCCCCATGAAGGAAAAAAGTTTTAACATCCAACTACTCTAGATGCAGGTTCTCAACACCTACAATATTAAGGACATATCTGATAGTAGAAATCTTAACAACAGGAGAAAAAATTTCAGTGTAGTCTGTACCTTGTCTTTGCTCAAAACCTTTGACTACTAACCTTGCCTTGTACTGTTTGCACCCATCAGATTCTTCCTTAATCCTATAAACCCACTTGGTGTGCAAAACTCTCTTCCTCTTGGGCAATTGAACCAATTCCCAAGTCTGATTTGATGAGAGATAATCCATCTCATCATCCATCGCATGCTCCCACTCCTTTTTGGACTTAACCTGCAATGCTTCCTCAAAATATTCTGGTTCACCGCTATCAGTTAACAATAAATAATACAAAGATGGAGAATAACGTGCTGGAGATTTTACCGTACGTGTAGTCCTTCTAGGAAGAGGAGTCTGTAGATCTACCAGTGAAGTAAATTGTGTATTAGTATCTTGAGGATCTAAAACATTTCTGTTAGGGATCCCCTCAAACTCTAGAAAGTTTGATTTTACCTCAGCCTCCTTGAATTGACTTAGTCTGTTGCTATACAAAACTAGCTCATTAAATACCACATTAATACTCCTGCGTGTTTTTCGATTCTCAAAATCATATAGCCTATACTCATAACTATTAGTATCATAGCCTATGAACACGCACTAACGAGACTTAACATCGAGCTTATCCCTATCCTCTAATTCTAGATGCATATAGGCAATGCAACCAAAAACTCATAAATGAGATAAATTTACCTCATTGCCTGTCCAAGCCTCCTCTGACAATCCACAACTCAACGGAACTAAATGCCCCATATTGATCAAATACACAATGGTATTTACTGCATCAGCCCAGAATTGCATAGGTAACCCAGCATATAGCCTCATGCTCCTTTCACGCTCTAGGATTGTCTTGTTCATGCGCTCAGCAACTCCATTCTTCCTTGGCTTCTTTGGGACCGTTTTCAACCTTCGAATCTCATTCGCCACACAATAAGCCTCAAACTCACTACTACAATACACACTACCATTATCTGATTTTAAGCACTTCATTTTCATCCATGTTTCATTCTCAACTAATGTTTTCCAATTCTTTAAAACATCAAACACATCAGATTTATGCTTAAAAAAATAAACCCATAATTTTCTAGTAGCGTCATCAATGAAAAAAATAAAATAAGATGAACCATCAATAGAAGATACTTTTGATGGACCCCACATGTCGATATGAACAAACTCCAACTTCTCTGTTTTCAGAGTCCTTGCCACCTTTGTAAAGCTGACCTTCTTCTGTTTCCTGAGAACACAATCCTCACAGAAGTGCAAATCCAGCGACTTACAACCCGACAATTTTCCCTTGGACAACATTACTTTCATCCCTTTTTTGCTCATGTGAACCAGCCTACGATGTCACGTAGTGCAGTCAATCTCTGATGCTGCCACCGTGGTGCTACTGTAAGTACCCGAAAATATATATAAAGTTTCTTCCTTTTTATCGTGAGCAAGAATCAAGGCCCCTTTGCTTATTTTCCAAGCATCTGTTGTAAACGAAGTGACCACTCCACCCTCTGACAACTGACCCACTGAAATAAGATTTCATGTTAGACTAGGCACGTGTCTAACATCCTTCAAGTTCAGAACTGTCCCGTCTATCTGAATAATTTGCACATTCCTTTTTTCAACTATATTGCAGATTTCATCATTGTCCAAATACACTTTACCAAAGTTTCCCTGCACATAGTTTGTAGCACATCCATGTGTGGAGTAGCATAGAATGAAGCTCCAGAATCTACAATCCAAGATTTATTGCGAGAATTCAGCGAACAAATCAAAGCATCATTATCAAACTTGTCAACAATATTAGCAGTATTTTTACCTCTATGATTATTCGCATCCTGCTCCTTTCTCGGTGCCTTGCAATCCCGCTTCCAGTGCTCCTTCTGACCATAGTTCCAACAGCCCTCATCTCCACCACGAGATTGACTTTGGCCTCTGTTTCTCGAATACGACTTTCCCTTGCCTTTTTTATTGCCTCCCTTATTCATAGCCTTGTCTCTCTCCTCCGTATTGAGTGTTGAACCTAAAACAACATCCTTACTCGATGCTCTTCTCCTAGTATCAACGTCACAACATTCTCCAATTTTATCTTTGCAGACCCAAAAGAATTGTTTACTGCCACAACAAGTCCATTCCAACTTTTCGGCAGACTTGATTAAAGAATAAGAACTCTAATTTCATCATTAAAAATAATACTCATGGATTCTAGCTAATTCGTGGCCGTATTAAATTCGTTGATATGTTCAGCAACAACAGTGTTTTTAGACATCTTTAGGTTAAATAACTTTTTCATAAGATATACCTTATTCACTGTTGAAGGCTATTTGTACATCTTTTCTAGGGCTTTGAACAAATCTAATGCAGTCTTTTCTTTGGCGATGTTCAACACAACTGACGACGCGAGGCACAGTCACACAGTTCCTAGGGCTTTGCGGTCCAGAACATCCAATTTTACTTGGTCCATATCTGCTGGCTTCGTGCCATCGATAAGTTGATACAGATCCTTCTGATATAAAATATCTTCTATCTGCATCTTCTAGAACATGTAGTTTGTACCATTGAATTTCTCGATTTTGATTTTGTCTTCAGCCATTGTGTAAACCCTTGACCTCCTAACCTAGAGCTCTGATACCAATTGTTGGGATCCAATGCACTTTAAACCCATAAATAAACACACACAATTGAATAATAAACCAAAAACATAAAATAATGAAAAGCAAGAAAGAACAAGACACACAGATTTTACGTAGTTCGATAATTTGCCTACATCCATGAAGTTGCAGAAATTTCACTATTGACATAACACTCAAACTTTAATCATCAAAATAACAGGTTTTTATATGTCCTGCGTACCGGGCTACAAAATTGGCTCAAGCCTTCACTCCATGGACCAAGCTTCAGAAAATTTTTCATTAAAAATCACGCAACATTATTTTGAGTCTTGTCATCATCCGTATCACACACACAAACTAGACTTTACAAAGGCCCAACAAAAATTGTAACAATGTGGTCCAAATATTAAACAGGTGCCACACATGTGTTATTCTAAGGGACAAATTAATATAAAAAATCAATTAATTTCCAGAAAAACAAAAACATGTGTCAAACAGAAAACCATAGCATCATTTAGGGGTTCCGATCAACCACAATTTTATACCCTACCCGACCCTATTGAACAGCTAGCCAAAAAAATTGGATAGGAATGTGGAATAACCATTAATTTTAATATTCTTATCCTACCCTACCCGCATTAATTAATTAATTATATATATATATAAACTAAAAACTCTAATTCCCTAACTTTATGGTTTAAACTTAAAATAATTATTATTATATTTGTGCAACAATTATAATGGATTGATATTTATGTTTTCTTATATTTTATTGTAATTGTTTTAGATTTTAGTGTTATTGGTTTATTGTGTTGTTAAATTGGTGCATATTATTTAATTAAATTGTTAAAATTATCCAAAAATTAATAACTACAAAAGTGTTCACCCGATTTCCTAACCGATTAATTTGGCCAGAAGTCGAGTAGGAATACCACACTTGATCGGGTAGGATAGGCCAAGAAAAAATTCTTCCACAAAATATCGAGTAGGAAGATGAAAGACTATATTTCTTTGCGTAAGGTAAGCTGAACATCCCTAGCACCACCAACCCGCAAAACTCGATATCCACCACCAGCTCCTCTCTCTCTCTCTCTCTGTCTGTCTCTCTCCTCTCTCTCTCAATTTCAAAAATTAAGCCACAAAAAAGCCACTCAAAAGATTCAAATTATAAAATTGGATCGAAAATTGAAGGGCTAAGACAGAACATGGATTTTGGTAAAAGAGGCAAAGTGAGCAAATGAGAGAAAAGCAAGATGAAATACCAATTTGACAACGGTAGGCCAGAAAAAAGAAAAAAAGGTGTACTTGACTTTGAAATTTGAGTTACTTTCTCTATGGTGTATTTAGTTTGGTGGATGAAAAAATGGAATGATGAAAAGTGGGAGTGATATATTTTTTATCCTTCAAGGAAAGAATCCTTCTTTCCCTCCTTTGTTTTCAGTAGGAGTGACAAAAAATTGGAGTGATACACTTTTTACATTGAATTAAGTATTAATTCATTGAGAGAATTATACTTAGACCCTTTGATATTTTAAATATTACATATAAATCCTCTGATATTTGTACGCGAGTAACAATTAGATCCTTGTCGTCAATATCCGTTAGTAAATTACACACAGACCCCCTAACGTCTATAGCCATTTGATACGTAGACCTCTCCAATTTAAAATGTTATACTTAAATTAAAAATACTCTAATCAAAGATAAAATATCAAATATTTTATATTTTATATTTATAATCAAAATTTGTGTTCTATTGTATCATTTATTGAAATAAAATCAAAAATAAAAATTTAGTTTTTAAAAAAAATTATAATTTAGTATACAATTATACTATCTATTGGAATAAAACTAAAAAATCAAATAAGGAGTCTAAGACATTCATAATAGAACATAAATTTTCGTAAAATTCATATTCTATTATGTCATTTATTGAAATAAAATCAAAATTACAAATATAATTTTTTCTTAAAAAATTATAATTAGTATACAATTATACTATCTATTAGAATAAAATTAAAAATTCAAACAAGAGGTTAAACTGTAATTGACACAAATCTTCTATCTTTAATTGAGATAATTTGGTACTTTAATTTGGCAGTTTAATTTGGTCATTTAGACGACCAAATTAAATTCCAATAGATAAAATAATTATATACTAATTATAATTTTTTAAGAAAAATTAGATTTTTATTTTTAATTTTATTTCAATAATTGTCACAATAGAATATAAATTTTGGTTGTAAAATTTAAAAGATTTGATATTTTATCTTTGATTAAAGTATTTTTGGTCTAAGTATAACATTTTAAACTTTAGGAGTTTAAGTATTATGTGCATACAAACTTCAAGGGGTCTGGATATAATTTACTAATAAATATACTAATGGACATTGACGACACTGGTCTAAGTGTTATGTGCATAAAAACATTGTCTGTATGTAATATTTCAAATATCAAGTGATGTGAGTGATTAAGTGACAAATTTCAAGATGTTTGAGTGTAATTCTCCCTAATTCCTTTGTGAGCAATTCGTTCTAAGGAGGATATTAAGAAAACCCTGTATTAAGGGATACAAACAGTATCATTGCACATGTTTTTGTCTCTTTTGGAAAATAATATAGAGTAGAACAACTTATGTACTAAAAACAATAAAATGATTTTTATGGCAAAAACTAGAGTAAGTTATGATTGACATCCTAACAAACAGATAGATGGCCAAAAAATCTTGCAACTTGACCTCAGTTTCGAAAAAGTCAAGAATGTACCAATCTCAAGCAGCTAAGACACTAGAAGTTTGAGTCTTTACACATTAGGTCAAAACACACATAACCACACATTTGCCTCGTATTAAAAATGTGCATAGCCACTTTACAATTACTTGTCATCCAATTTTAGAGACTCCCGCCCCACTCCAATTTTGTTTCTTCTGTTCTAGATGATCAGTCATCTAATTTTATTTTATTTTACCAGGCTAGCGATGCATGGAGTGCTGCCCAGTCATCCAATTTTAGAGACTCCAATCCCACTCCAATAATGTTGTGCTTGAACATGATTGAATGCTAATGTTTAGATGGTTGTTTTTTTCCTTTCAATTTCAGGTCATTTGGAACAAATTATACAATCAGATGGCTGTATTGAAATTATTTTTCAAATTTTGTTGCAAAATTTCTAGTTATGTTTCCAATCACAAAGTAGATGTTATGCTTGATTTTTCTTTGAATGTGTTGTTTAATGAATGTGTCTCCTAATGCTTTGATGCTTCATTGACGGCGTTGTGCTCCTTCTGCAGGTCACGTGCGGGTTCTGCTACTGTGCTTCATTCTATGGCACTTATGGAAAGCACGTAATGTTTATAGGTTTGATGGACGGGCCTTTCAGGTGCCCGTTGTGGTTCAGAGGGCTATGGCCGATATGCAGTTGGTTGGGTTTGCTTTTGGGTTTGCTCCTAGTCAATTGCGTCGGGATGAATTGGTTGAGTTTGTGGGTTCTCTTAGAGTCTTAGTCCATCGACCTCAGCCTTCTCGTTTGGTTCCTTGGACTCCACCAGTAACGGGTTGCTTGAAGATCAATGTTGACGGATGTTCTAAAGGCAATCCGGGGTTGTCTGCGGCAAGGGGTATTATTCAGGACCACCAGGGTCGGGTTCTCAGGGCTTTTGGCTTATTTCTGGGGCATCAATCTATTATGTATGCGAAGCTGCAGGCTGTTTGTGTTGGGTTGGAGTTGGCCACAAATTTGGGAACTCCAGAGTTAGTAGTGGAGTCAGATTCAACTACAGTGGTTTCTTCTCAGGGTACTGGGTGTTGGATTTATGATTACCTGCTTGCTCGAATTCAGCATCTGTGTGCTTCTCTCTCGGCTCGTGTTGGCCATGTCTTACGGGAGGCAAATCAGACTGCAAATTTCATGGCTAATTGGGCTTGCTCTCAGCAGCTCAACCAGCGATTTCCCGATTCGTCATCTCTTCTTTCTGAGATTGCTGGTATCCTCGCCTTAGACGCTCGACGGACTTTTCACGTTCGTCGATGAGTTTTATTTTCATTTATGTTTTCAGTTATTTTGCTCTATTGGGAGTCCCCACTTTCTGTTTATTTATTTTTCATGTTTTTTGTGGTGAGTCACCACCTTACTTTTACTTTTACTTGCTTTCTCCCACTTTGTACTTCTGAAGGTTTGGCTCTATGTCCTCCTCCCTTGTACCTTTTTTCTTTTAATTATATATACAAGTAGGGGTCCTGTCAAATCCCCCACCCACACCGGGTGACTTTGAATAAAAAAAAATGAACTGCATTAATTCTGGTGAATCTTGTTGATTGTTGAGTGAACAATTGCGCAATATATTTTGATCAATTGAGAAATTTATATAGGAAGTGGATCTTATGCATGATTTCATTGAATAACAGTAGGTTGACTGAATCTAAGCGCCAGGAAATTTATATAGTCCTATTGTTAATAGCACGTCAGTGATGACGGTTCTATATGGGATATGTTAAGTGTGGATTCGAAACCCCTCTTTGTCCCGGGAAACAAAGAGTTGGGAGCAACTCCAAAACATGAATGAATAGCACACCCATTTGGTACCAACTATCAAATTGTAAATAGTACAGACATTATGTAAAACTTGAGGAATGTATGAAGTTGGGTCAAGAGGTTGAAAAAATTATGTTTCAAGTCTATGATTGATGCAGGAAAGCGAATGAAAATAAGGGCATAACAAACAAGAATATGATAATAAAAATAAACCATTAATTTGTGCATACATATCGGTTTAAAATGCAATAGTAAGTCTGTTGATTCCCAAAGAATATCAGTCCTAAAGATTTGAATCGATATGTTGATTCTTAAAAATACCAAAATAATTGGAAAAAAAAAATAGTGACATCTGCCAAGTTAATTCATCCAAAATTGCTTTGCCCCAAGGCTTACAAGACTTTATATAATAGTAGAAATCCTAAACTAACTAGGAAACTAAAATTCTAATTTTATTAGGAAATCAAATAAAATAAAATTAATCAGAAAATAAAATAAAATAACTTTTTAATTAAATTAAAAAATAAAATAAAATCTCCTATTTTTACTAATTGAAAGACATTGACCACATTCAAATAAAATACCAAAAATCTTGTCGTTTATTCTGCATCAATGATGGAGCATAATCAAAAAAAAAAAATCTATGATACTATTTTGAAAGTCCATAACATGTGATCTTTCACTACCATAAATTTTGAAGGACGATTGCCCCTACTCTTATAAGGGGATAACGATATTTTCGTTGTAATAGTCATTTCAAATTCACTAATATGGCAATTTTTTTCAACTTCATGGACTAACCAAATTTCCAAAAACAAATATAGTAATCTAACCAAATTTCGTCGTAGTTGTCCAATACTTATGCCTTATTTTAAGAGTAATATTACTTGCACTTAATTTATTGACCTAACGCCTCATAGTCATTGGATTGACAGTGAACTCCTGCATTAATTAGGATTCACTCATGGCCAGCTATAGAATATTTGAGGGTCTAGGCAACGACAAGTAAGGAACACTAAACAAAAAGGAAAAAGATGCTGCCGGTCAATTTAGCCAAAATATGCTCCGTAAATGGCGGATCGTCATGGGTCAACCGTCAAAAAAATGTATAGCCAAAATCAACTTGAAGCAATCCATCATCAATATGCATCGCACAAAATAAAAGTACATTAACACAATTGAAAGATAGCATTGAGTAAACCAATAGTCCAACAAATGAACAAGAGGGAACCTTTAACAAAATTAAGCATGAATTATATATTTACCAAATTAAGATACATTTGTGTTCTGTGTATATGCAAGCCCCGAGTTCACCTTTTCCCTTGAATTCAATTTATTCAATATATTGGGTAAGAAATTCTTGTAATGTGGGGTTGATGCAAATGCTACTTTTATGAAGCTTGGGTCAATTTGTCATGAGAATTCTTGGAAATGTGGAGATAAAATTTAAGATTATACAATATATATATATATATGAAGGACCTATTGAACTTTCTTAATGTTGTTGTAATCTTTCATTTGAAGAGATATATATATAAATTGTTTCATACCTAAGTGCTTTTAAGACAAATGTATTTTAATGTGTTGTTTGTTAGTATTATTTGAAAGACAGGTTCAAATCAATATCAATGAGAAAATATGATGGTGTGCACACCCAATGAGATACGAACATGTGAAGAGTAACTGTTCTGATATTTATAAAATCTCAGTTAAACAGTGCTGACAAATGAATTAAAAAGCTTTCGAGAAAAGCTATGAGACACAAATATATACAGACTGATTAATTTGATCAATGAACTTTCAAGAAAAACCTTGCTTTTGAGAAAAGTTGACTCAAAAACTGTCAAGGGGGACGTGCTTATGCCCGTAAGAGAGTCACCTTGGCAGGTAACCTAACTTCTGTAATTAGGGACCCTATGAAGGAAGTTCAATGGGTAAAAACAATTCATATTGCGTGACTCATTAGCACTGTTGTTGAGAAAACATCCTAAGAGAAGATATTTTCATGCTCATCCTTATGACAGAGGTCTAGGGTGACGGTAAGGAAAGATTTTATGCTGAATGAGACCGAGGTAGGTACATTCCTGTAGGGTATTATGCACATGTATAATTAGATGGCTCACCTAAGTGAGAATAATTGTGAGGCCGCGACTGTGAAAATTAGGCTATTCTCTAGAAACTCTCATGAAAATCAAGAATAAGTGCATGACCATTAAACGCACTGACCTGCGAATGCTGACTAATATCGATACTGTGTGTGTGATAGTTGAACTCTGGTTCAAAGGGTCAAGTTCATGTCTTTGGTCACTATTATCCTTCAGGGAGAGATTATTAACACTAAGTGAGGTTCAAGTCTGAAAGACACTTACAGTCATTGCATAGTATTATTGTTGCCCTTATTTTCTATATTATATATATATATATATATTCAAGTTTTAAAAACTTTTGGGGGATTGTTAGAATTATAAAGAAGGTTTTAAAGCTTTCAATTAAAGTTTTTGGTTACAAGGCCGTTCTGATTTATTTGACTATTGATTTCATGTATTAAAAATATGTTTTTAATGGGTTGGCCGTTGCAAATCACAGTGCTTATATAAGCATGTTGTTGGAGGGCATTCTCTATGGTTCTGGCATTCAACCTGTAGTCCATTTCTTGTTAAACTTTGTCTACAATTATATTACTACAAGTATTTTTATGTTTTGAGCAACATACGATTTGAGTCAGGTTCACTCTTTCCTTCTAATGGGCATGATCATTGAAAATGTGCTATTGCGAGCGTCTAGGTTGAATCTTAGAGTTGTTGGTGTCTGTCAGTACCCTCACGTAAACAGGCCCAACTGCTTTAAGACCGTGATCATACGCCTCTCAGATTCGCAGGCTAGCTCTTTTAATTTATAGTATTTATTTTATTTCATTTTAAGTTCATTGTTATTTTATGTTTGTTTATGTGATATTGATATTAATTTATTAATTAAAATTATATATAATCATGCCAATTTCCTCAACAGTGGGTTCTAGTTTCTAGACGTATATTATATACTTGTGTGTGTGGTGGGTTAGGTTTAGATTTAGGGTTAGGGTTAGGGCTAGGGTTATGGTTTAGGTTAGGGTTATAGTAATTTTGGGTTGTGATAGAAAGAGAGAGAATACATACTTATCTTTTACAGAACTGGGAAAGAGAACATAGCTGCTTGGGGAATAAGACAAGAACCAGAAAAGAGGGAATAAGAAAAAGATAAGGAAAAAACGGAGGGAAAAAGCGGGCTTCACAATATAATTTTATCATTAATAAAAAATTATTGTCGCCAAAAAATTATTATTATTCAGTTACGAACTAATATTAGTTTTGAATAGTGTCAGCTTCAAATAAATCTTTAAAAAAATATTATTTGATTCGCAACGACTAAGTTCATCATCAAAAAATACGCGCCTTGTAACCATATTCCGCAACAAGCATTTTGTGGTGACAAAATGTAATGTTGGTCGTGGAATGTCCGTCTTTCGCAACATTTTTTCCTATTCATTGCAAAAAAGTAGTAGTGTGGACGTAACTAACACCGAGCTAAAAAATTTTCTAAGCAAAAGTATGCTTGAATTGACAAAATAAATCATCATTTATCAAATAAAATAATTATAATATTTAATTGATAATTAATTAAAGGCTGGTATCAATAGCAATGCTGTGCATTGGAGGCTTGAAATGATTTAAATTTTGCAGGGAACAACAATGGGTTGATACATAATGAACTTAGGCACCCATCTCTTGCGTAACTATTTGATTCAATATAGTTTTTGCAGTTCCTCATCCGATGAAGCACAAAGGGATGGATTTTGTTCCCAAAAAATGAAGGGAGTTATTTTTGAAAGAGTGCTAGTTTGGGAATTTGTTTTACAACAAGTTTTATTTAGGCCAAAAACTCCTTTTAATTTATCCATTAATAATGTTGCTTAATTAATTGCTCTACTTGGCTGTTATGTGTGTCTAAATGAGGTCAAACACTCATAACCATATATTTATGTGTATAGTGAATATGCATAATTCTTGTCACTGTTGTCTGGTTACTTGAAATTATATTTAGGATTAGACGTGCTATAATGATGAGTTTTCAGATTTTATGTCTATTTTTAAGCATTTGCATGTTTAATAGGTAAATACATCAAAGTGATGATAATTGGATGCAACCATGCAACAAAGATGGAATCCAAAGCTTTTGGATGAACGAAACAAAGTCTTCATAGAATGTTACAGGTGTCCGGATGTGGTTTAGGAACGTCTAGAGAGATTGGTGTGTCCAGACATTAGGATGCCACTATCCATTTTGATTTACTCTGCTCAAAATATAATTAGATGACATTAGAATGCCATTGCAATCGATTATTTGAAATTGTTACATAAGACGTAATACTTGAAATAAAAAGTACTACATTTATTCTTGACAAAGTACGGATACCTCTTGGAATAAACAGGGAAAAAAAAGATAACACCACTTACTCTCCCGCTCCCCCTTATATGGGAGATATGTACATGAACAGTGGCTAACAAAGTCCATTGACATCAAATGATTGTAATCGAATGCAGAAATTAGATTAGTTATGAGTTCTAATGTTATACCAATACAAAATTGTAGCAATGTTGTGCATTGGAGGCTTGAAATGATTTAAATTTTGCAGGGGACAACAATGAGTTGATACATAATGAACTTAGGCTCCCATCTCTTGCGTAACTATTTGATTCAATATAGTTTTTTCAGTTCCTCATCTGATAAAGCACAAAGGGATGGATTTTGTTCTCAAAATGGAGTTATTTTTGAAAGAGTGCTAGTTTGGGAATTTGTTTTAATTAATTATGTTGCTTTAAGTAATTTCTCTACTAGGCAGATATGTGTGTCTAAATTAGATCAAACAATAATAACCATATATATTTGTAAAAAAATGCATACCAAGCTTATAGATAAAACACACCCATCACAATAATTCTACTTGTTCTCATCTTTTTCTTCTTTCATAACCTTCAATTGGATAGGGTGGAGCCAAAAATTGAGATTTGGGTGGACACTTTAATTACAAGTTTTAATTATTTTTTTACAAATAAAAAAAGCAAAATATATATTTATTTGTATAGTGGTCAATGTTTAGTCTTGAAATATGCATAATTCTTGTCATTATTGTCTGGTTAATTGAAATTATATTTTAGGATTAGACGAGCTAGAATGACGAGTTTTCGGGTTTTGTATCTATTTTGTAGCGTTTGCTTGTTTAATAGGTAAATACATCAGAGTGACGATCATTGGATGCAACCATGCAAGAAAGATGGAATCCAAAGCTTTTGTATGAAAGAAACAAGTCTTCACAGAATGTTAGAGGTGTCCAGATGCAGTTTAGGACCGTCCAAAGAGATTGATGTGTTCAGACACAAGAAACGCGTGTCCAAACGCGGTTGACAAATGGCAAATAGTAACTTATAAGCATCCAAACGCGCAAGAATTTTTTCAGGCTTTCCTCGGTAACCATTAAAACTTGTATTAACCCTAATTGGGTAGATCATCGATCTTTTAGCCTCTTCTTCTAGTTTTTATTGTAACCTTACTTATGAATTGCTACATCCCCAATTAAAGTTAGGAATGATTCTTTCAATTAAGTATAATATTTATTTTTAATCCAATATTTTTTTAATGCATGATTTTTCTTTATTAATTGATCTTATGTTTTATTAAAATTTTTGCTCTGTAAAATCTAGTACATCGAATACTTTACATTCACTATGAGTTAAATAATTGATTCTGTATATCTAAATCAATTAATTGGAATTTTTATAAAAATAATTGGTTTCTTGTATGGGACCAAATTTGTGTCTCTACCTTACTTCCCAATAAATGTTGATTTCAAGAGAATGTGAAGGAATTTTCAGCCCTCCAGTCCACATTTTTTTGGTTTATTTTCCCTCAACCAAAAAAAAATTTATGGTTTTTGCTTGGATTGCATAATATTGATGGCTTAATTTTTCGTGCTTAATTACTCAAAAAAAACCATGAATTAATGGAAACAAAGTAGTAGACAGGATTTGATCCTTCTGTGTTTATCTACTTAATGCCCGTTTCACATGTGTCAGCTTGAGGATACGAATATATGACTTAGAATAAATTACATGAATAAACCTCGAGTTCTTGTGAAATAAGACTGTTCCATTCAAATTATAAAAGTGACATAGAGATAACTAACTATACATAATTATTAGTGAACGTTATTAATGAGATGATCATTATACCACCATACAACTTCAAAGCTCATGGATTGTATTTAGTAAATTTCACAATAATTCATTGTTAGGAGTAATATTTGATTTGGACTTAACAATCCATTCTGATTTACTCTACTCAAAATATAATTAGATGACATTAGAATGCCACTGCAATCGATTATTTAAAACTATTATATAGGACATGATACTTGAAATAACAAGTACTACATTTATTCTACACAAAGTACACATACCTCTAGGAAGAAACAGTGAAGAAAAAGATAACACCACTTACTCCCCCGCTCTCCCTTATATGGGATACAAGTAAATGACCAGTGGCAAACAAAGTCCATTAGCATCAAACAGAGACAGATTTCAGTCTCTTGGGTGCGGGTGCGGGTGTGAGTGTGGCTTTGGTTTTGGGTGCCGGTGCCGGTGCATTCAAGAAAGAATAGAGCCAACCTGAGGATTTCTTTGCTGTTCGCTTGTAATTGTTCAGGTAGTCTACGTAGGCAAGGCCAAACCGAACATTATAACCTGATCCCACTTCCATACAATCCATCAAAGCCCACATGAGGTAACCTTTGACATTTGTTCCTGCCCTGCATTCCAAGAAACACATAGTAACATTCAATTAAGACAATCATAGTTGATTATCGTAAAGAATAGAGGGAAAAAAAAAGAATTAGTTTCACTTACTTTATCGCTTCGGAAATTGCGTAAAGATGACCAATCATATGCTGAATTCGAGCATCATCCTGTATGGCAGTCTCCACTGGAATGGTGTCGTCTCGCTTCTCGGGATATCCTATTGGAAAAAGTGAGCTCATTGTCTTAGTAGAAAATTTACAATAGTCTAGGGTTTAAACAACTTAGCTACAATTGTATTAAACTAACCATTCTCAGTAACGATGATTTTCGGATTGCCATAATTATTGCCTATGTATATCAGCGCATCCCTTAGCCCTTGTGGGTAAACATAGATAGAAGGACTCCCTGGTGCCTAGATTTGAATTAACCAAGACCACAACTTTATGATTCGCTATAAATATCGAGAATCAGTCATATACATCAAAGTTGACAGTGACTTGCAAATAAATTATCTTACCTGTGGCCCAATGGGCACCCCTTGGCTATTCGCAGCTGGGACAAGCATGGTAGATAGGAAGGTGAGATCAGATAATTCTAGCTTGTCAACAACACATTTTTTGTTCCAATTTTTTTTTATTTCTAATAAGAAATAAATTGTGGCTAAATTGCATAAAAAATGATATTTCTATAAAACTTACACGTGAGGTTAGCTCGTTGAAAATCAGCTTGGCTAGTAATTGTGTCATTTGGACCTAACATTGGAAGATCCTTTGCATAGCTAGAAGTATAGTAATTAACACCGATGAAATCACATGATCCTTTAACTAAAGCTTTCTGGTCATCAGTAAATGTTGGAAGGTTATCGCCCACCAAAGCTTTCATTATGAATGGATAGTCACCATATATCAGGGGCTCCAAGAACCTAGTTTTGGATGGAAAAGACATGTAATAAAAATTTAATCATTTGAGTTTAATCATTTTTTAGTATCACTATTTACATTGCTTAATTAAGCAAAAAAACAGTTTTACTAACCATCCCGTGAGGAAGTCAAACGCTCTCTTCGCTGCATTGTCATCAGGTCGTCCAGATTCGTATGCCTCAAACCATTGGGTCACTAGTGGAATACCAATCTCTCCCTTTTGAGTTGGCTGTGGGAAAATAGAATCTCAATCGACAAACGATACTATTTAAAAAAACATATATATGTGTGTGTGTGTGTGTGTGTGTGTGTGCGAGCAGCGTAATCACCTGGTAAGTATCTCTGTACAATTTAGCAGCTGTGGCATGGGCTAGTATGATGTTATGTGCGGCAACGAATGGATTTGTTACTGGGAGTGGATCTGGTGGGTTCATCCCTATTTTGTACCCATATTGTGCAAACACTTGTGGCTCATTGACAGTAACCCAATACTTTACTCGATCTCCAAAATTTTTGAAACAAAGATCGGCATAGGCTTTGAAGTCATCTCTAAATTCAAAAATCACAAATTACTCAAAAATTAAGAAAATTTTATGGAATCTGATCATCAAGAACTACTGCAACACCTGGAAAGTAATTATTTTTTGCTATTTCACTTTCTCTTTTTATTTTTTTTTTGTTGATTTTTTATTTTTGCCTTTTTCATTGCTTACTCATTTCATCTAATCTTATATCACACCTATACCACTATAAAAACATATGGTTTGGTTGCCATAACGTAAAAGGAAAGATTCCATAAGTGATTCAAGTAAATTATGTATAAGCGGGTAAAATAGAAAATTAAAAGTGAGGGAAAAGAACACTGCTATAAGCATCTAATTTGACGATCTAATTAAATGCAGAAATTGGATTAGTTGTGAGTTTTGATGATGCACAAAAATGGTTTTGCACACCACCTGTCAAGTATAGATAATAAATGCAATGAAATCAACGAAAGAATTAAAGAAGACACAATTTATAGTGGTTCGGTCAATTCGACCTACGTCCACTCTTCAATGGCTTCAGTTGCCGGGTATTTTATTGATTCAAAGGTATGGAGAATGGAGATACAAGCTTTGAGAGGGGGAATGGAGAATCAAAGAATAATAATCTCCGGTAGTCGGTTCGTCTTCTGTGTGTCTCTGATGGAGCATGTGTCCTTCCTCTCCCAGATTAGAGCCATTTTATAATAGATAAGAGATCATTCTTGTGGAGATCATAACATATCCTAAAGACTTCTTTATCGCAGCTTAGAGATTATCTTCGGTGGAGATCACGACTTATCCTCAACGGAAGGAAGAGTTTGGGGAACTCTTGAAGGAAACGTGGTCAAAGATTGGACCGTTGATAAGCTTCTCGTGCTCTCTTCTTGGTGACGTGCTAAGCAAGAAGTCCAACCGTGCTCTCCTCTTGGTGACGTGCTAAGCAAGAAGTCCAACCGGCCTTGGGCTCCCTAAGGCGGTGTAGATAAACTTCCCGTGCTCTCCTCTTGGTGACGTGCTAAGCAAGAAGTCCAACCGTACTCTCCTCTTGGTGACGTGCTAAGCAAGAAGTCTAGCCGGCCTTGGTCTGTCTTGGACTTGGTGGGTTCACGATGAGGTTGGGCTCCTCAACCGGGGTTGGACTTTAATACATAAATTGGACTATTTGGGCTTAACCCATCAAGTTTTAAGGTTAGATAGAGCATACTTTCAATCAAACAACTGTATTTGATTGGTCACAAAATTAAGTCTAAATATCTTTTTTCGGATCAAAAGTACTACCCATTGGTATTAATATAGGTCAAAATACTTTTCTTCTAATCTTATATTACACCTATAATATGATTGAACTATATTATAATACCACCCCTCCAAGTGGTCTTAATATAGGATCAAGAGTACGGATAAATCGTAATATTCGTGTGCCTATCTTATTCGTATATAGAAGTGTTTTTGGCACCCAAATATAATATAATGTTGGATTAGAAAATTTTAATCTGCTATGAGTTCACAATTCAACTCTAATGCTCCGTTTGATAGAAAAGATGAAATGTAGGACGGATAGAAAGTGATGATGCACAAATGGTTTTACACGCCACCTGTCAAATGTGAATAATAAATGCAAGAAAATAATATTACAAGATGGAAAGACACATGCAATTTATAGTGGTTCGATCAGCTTGACCTACGTCTACTCTTCAATGGCTCTGGTTGCCGGAAATTTTATTAACTCAAGGGTGTGGGGAGTAGAGAGTACAAGCTTTGGGGGAGAGGAAAGAGTTGTGCTCAGGTAAAGTATGATCTGTCCCCCAAGTGTTGGTGGGGCCTACAAAATATTAGTAAGTAGTTGGCTAGTTTGTTGGATCTGGCGAGCTCTTCCCAACGTGCTAGGCAGTTGCGGTGCTCTCTATGAGATTCTGTCAAAGGATAAGGTGGGTTGTTGACCATCTCCAGGGCAGCGAGGATAGGACTTTGGATGACCTTTCTTGCTCCCTTAGCTCCTTGAGCTGCTGAGCTTGATCGGGCTGACCACACTAATGAGTTTGAATGGATTAAGCTGATGAGTTTGACCGAGTTGGCCACACTGGGCTGGATTTGCTGGATCTCTTAGAGTCGGACCATAAATTTGAACTGGGCTTATAACATGAATTGGGCCTTTGGGCTTGGCCCATCATTTGCCCCCCAATACCCTGTGTCCAATGGAACTTGGAAAGGAGGGCATTCGATTAAGTTTGAATTTTCGGCAGACCGACACAATTGAAAAAACTTCAGGAGGCCAAAACATTTGCTTCCAAGTCTTTTTTGGACTTTTTTATAGAATCAATCATAGCCAAAGGCTATATGTCTTGTAGGGCTCGCCGAGAGCTTCGATTTGATATATTATAAGTCTCATTTGGTGTAACGGAGCAGAAGTTACGATCAAAACTTCGAGCAGAAAGCTAAGCGAGCAGTTTGGGCGAGCAGGCAACTTCGGGGTGAGCTAGGCACTGTCCGGGGCGAGCTGGCCACTCTCCTAGCCGAGCTGGGCAGAAATTTTTTTTTTTTAAAATTTTGGGAGGCCAAAACATCTGTTTCTGGACCTTTTTTGGACTTTTTATACCATCGCTCAAAGCCTACAGTCATAGGATATGAGTCTTGTAAGGCTCGTCGAGAGCTTCGATTTGATATATAATAAGCCCCTGTTTGAAGTTATAGAGTAAAATTTACAATCAAAATTTCGAGCAGGCAGCTAGGCGCACGTTTTGGGCGAGCCTTGGGCGATCTGGGGTTGCAGCCTGGGCGCTGACAAGGGTTGCCTGGGGCATCAGCAGCTGGAGGTGTAGCCTGGGATGCCTGGGCATCAAGAGATGAAGGTGTAGTCTGGGATGCCTGGGCATCAGAAGATGGAGGTGCAACCTGGGATGCCTAGGCATCAGGAGCTGGAGGTGCCACTTTAGGTGTTGATCTGGGCGCCTTATAGAGCTATTTTGTGCAACTTTGGAGGGCCAGGCAACGTTGGGCTGCCCCGTTTGGGCGAGCAAAGGTGGTCAGGCACCTCTCCAAGTGCTGGGCTGCCTCGTTTGGGCGAGCACATAGGATTAGGCACCTCTCCAAATACTAGGTTGCCTCGTTTGGGGTGCACATAGGATCAGGCGCCTTTGGAACTGTTTTGTGCAACTTTAGAGGGCCAGACAGCGTTGGGCTGCCCCGTTTGGGTGAGCAAAGATGGTCTGACACCTCTCCAAGTGTTGGGCTACCTCGTTTGGGCGAGCATAGAACGTCAGGCACCATTCCAAACATTAAAATATCTCACATAATTACCTGTACGGAGAGGAAGGCTGCTTGCGCGAGAATAAAGACAGAGTTGGAGAACTGTTCGTGAGAGATCTACACCTTTTTGAGACCTAGCTTTTGGCGACCCATGAGAGGGTCTTTAAGCTTGAGGTATAGGCTGCCTATTTGAGAACAGCGCAAAGGCCAAGCTTTTGGCGACCCGTGAAAGAGCCGCTCAGCTGGAGATATAGGGTGCCTGTTTGAGAACAGCGCAGAGGCCAAGTTTTTGGCGACTCGCGAGAAAGTCGCTAAGCTGGATATTGAAGGCTGCATGTTTGAGAACAGTGCAAAGGCAGGCCAAGCTTTTAGCAACCCGTGAAAGAGTTGCTAAGCTGGATACCGAGGCTACCTATTTGAGAAAAGTGCAGAGGCAGGTCAAGCTTTTGGAGGTCCGCGAGATGATTTACCTCGCCTGGACCTGTTGATTTCCTTAGCATTCATATATTTTAAGTTTTTGCCAATAGTTTTGGCATGCTTTTTGATGGTCACTTCATTACTGAAAAAAAAAATCTGGATGAGTGGAGGCCTCCCAAAAAAATGGTCATGGTGACTTGGTCATTGGGCTCCTCGATTTAGAGGCGAACCATTGTCGCGCTGATCCCTTCAAAGTAGTTGGGAATGCCCTGCACATAATTTCGTCGGGGACGTTGTGCAGTTGTATTAAGGACTTGTAGGTTTCGAGATGATCAAGTGGGTCCTTCGTTCCGTCAAAGGTCTCCACGGATGACATTTTGAACTTTTGAGGGAGGGGGTAGTTCGCCACGTCAGGTTTGAAAGGCATGTTTGTCTGTCTTACGAGGTAGTCCACTGTCTCAGGTCCTTACGCCTTCATGGCGTTGAAGACGTCACCCAGTTGATTTTGCACTTCCTTAATTTTCTCGTCCCAGTGATTGGGGACTCCTCTGGAATGTTCATGAAAATAACTTTCATGCTCCATACTTTGGTTTTCGCCCTTGTCCTCTTAGAAATGAGGGTCTTCATCATGGGAAGCAAGACGAGGCGAAGGTCCCTTATGAGGGGCTCCTCTGTATGGGGCGCCTAGACCTACATGGGCACCCAAATGGGGAGTAGCAAGCTGTGGAGTTCCTAGATGTCTAGGGCGTGGAGCTCCTTGAGGTCCAGGGCGTGGAGCTCATTGAGGTCCTCCACGCTGTGTACCTCCAAGTTATGCTCCTCCTTGTCCAGCGAGCATGAGTTGCAGTATCTGCTAGTTTTAGGCTACTAGTTGTCGCATGGTCTCCACCATTTGTTGTGGATTTGGAGCTAGAGCATTTGGGACAGAGTTGGTAGGTGGAGGAGTAACCTCCTCCTCTCGTGGAGGATTTCATAGATCTAGTAGTGATCGTCATTGGTTCAGCAAATGGAATGTTTAGGAGTGAGAATTTTGTCGTTTTCGACAGACGACGCCAAACTAATGATGCACAAAATAATTTTGCACACCACCTGTCAAGTGTGAATAATAAATGCAAGAAAATAATATCACGAGATGGAGAGACACAGGCAATTTATAATGGTTCAGTCAGCTCAACCTACTCCACTCTTCAATGGCTCTGATTGTCGGGTATTTTATTAACTCAAGGTATGAGAAGCAGAGAGTTCAAGCTTTGAGGGAGAGGAGAGAGTCGTGCTCAGATAAAGTATAATCTGTCTCCCAAGTGTTGGTGGGGCTTACAATTTATAGTCGTCCTCCTAATAGATTTGGGCAAGATATTAGTAAGTAGTTGGCTAGTTTGATAGATCTGGCGAGCCCTTCCCAACGTACTAAGCAGTTGCGGTGCTCTCCATGAGATTCGGTCAAAGGATGAGATGGGGTGTTGACCATCTTCAGGGCAGCGAAGATAGGGCTTTGGATGACCTTGCTTGCTCCCTTAGCTCCTTGAGCTACTGAGCTTGACCGGGCTAACCGCACTAATGAGCTTGAATTGGTTGAGCTGATGAACTTGACCAAGTTGGCCACACTGTACTAGATTTGCTAGATCTCTTGGAGTCTGACTATAAACTTGAAATGAGCTTATAACATGAGTTGGGCCTTTGGGCTTGGCCCATCAAAAAGTAAGAGAGATACAATTTATATACTTCAAGGATAGAAAGTAGAAATTATACATTTTCCTTTCTTTGTATTTGGTTGGATAGATGGAAAATAAAAATGACTAATTTTTTTTTGTGTAGGCTAAGATTAGGGGTGACAATCAAGTCGTGTCGTGTCAGATTCATGTTGAATCATAAAATTATGAGTCTTTTATATTTCTTGTTCACCTGTCAGGTCATTTTCAAGTTCGTGTTGAATTATAAACAAGTTCGAGTCGTGTTATCGTGTTGAGTCTAAAATTTTCACTCCTAGTTAAGATGAAAAAAATATTTTTTTAATTTAAAAATTTTATTTTACTTTTTTTTTTTTATTTTTAAATTTTTTAATATATATAAATACATATTTTATCATTGTATTTTTATATGAAATTAATGTATATATTATATATAGACAAATAAGATACATTTCAACACAAATAATTAACTTTCAATCCATTTTTCTTTCGATTTTAGTGAGTTGAAAGGAAAGTTAATTCATTTACTTTTTCATCCTTCATATTTTCTTTTTTTAGCAAATATGATTTGTTATTTATCTCTCAAACTTTCCATGTTTCTATTTTTCCACCATATTAAACGGAGCATTAATACAAGTGTATTGTTTATAGACTATATTAGGTCTATATCAATTTTTGCGAAATAGTAACTAAAACTATTCTTATTTATCAGCAAAATTGTATTTTGCTTAAAAACAATTACATAGAGAAGACATTATCAAATAATAATTAGTGTAAATGTGGACCAGACACTTACAGAATCTGGGTGTCCAAGAACCCATTGTACTTAGTCTGCAATGCCGTGGGCAAGTCGAAGTGGAAAAGTGTCACAATTGGGGTTATACCTGCATTAAAATTTTCGTTTATCATGAAAGAGAGAGAATCAAAGATGCATTGAAACAGCTCAAACTTCATAGTCCTGTTCGAGCAACACATTAAAAGAGCTCAAAGTAAATTAAATGATTAATTTCTTACCATTATTGACTAGTTCATCAATGAACTTGTTGTAGAAATCAATACCCTGTTGGTTTATACCGCCAGCTATTGTTCCATCTGCATTTTTTCAACATCAAGAACACCAATCAATGGAGATATTTGGCGTTTTAGCTGGAACACTAGTCGTGGTGGTGTGGATTATTGGGCCATGTAAAGAATAACATGAAAATAAGTAATACTTCTTGAAACTTAAAATTTAATTTAATTTGTTGACGTAATAATGTGTGATTAGCTTATTTATATTATGCTATAACATAAGTAATTAACTATATGAAATTAAACATTTGTTCAGACTAACTTGTCCATAAACAACAAATTACTCATGAATAATATAGAAGATTTGTAAGATAAAAGGGTGATTGCTACGCTGTGGGGGTGTATAAAGTGAAGAATGGAACAATAGTGGTTCAAATATGTGGTTTGACTGCCGTTGGATATTGGAATTGATAGTGAGTTTCAGTATAAGTTGTGATCCATTATTAATTAAATGACTACGCTAAAATTAAGTCAACAAATTAATTAAATATATGAAATCCAAGGAATTTTATTAAATAAATATATGAACGTACCAGGGAGGATCCTAGTCCAAGAGATGGATAACCTGTAAGCATCAGCTCCCATTTTCACAAGCTGTTGCACATCCTCCTGTTACACCATGCATACAAAATTATAGAGTACTCGATCCATACTTTTAAGTAATTTTGTTCTTTCGGTGCAGGGCTAAGCATTTATATTTTAAGTTTACTCAATCCATTACGAGTAATGCTATGACAGGTGCTGCTAAATCATCTGTATTTCTCTTAAGTTTATTGCTGCTAGAGATAATAGTGGACAAAAAAAAAAAAGGAATTCATCTAAACATGTTTCGTTTGGATTAGAGATGGACCATATGTATTAAATGATGGACATATACGAGAATATTTATATAAACCCGTGAGAGAACTGATGCGGAGATGCACGGAGACTTGCCCACACCCTACTAAACCTGCTAATTATAACCCTAAAATCTAAAAGTAATGCAACATATACTTAAAAAAGAAACTAAAAATATGTACTTAATAATTATGACCATTAATTTTACTATGATTCTAACATTTATTGAGACTCAATATCTTAATAATTGTAATTATCAAATCCACATTTTAAATCCAAATAGTATTTCTCAAAATCTAATTCAACGCCACTGCCTACTATACTCTCACTCTCTCTCGCTGACCAGGGACAACAGACGCCTACTCTTCTTCTCTCTCCCTCTTGCACTACATCGCTGGCTGCCTTCTCTTCTCTCTCTATCACTGACCAGGCGGCAGGCAACTACCGACCTCCGTTACTCTCTCTTTTACCTCTATCTCTGTCCCAAACCCCAACCACCTACGCATCTCTCTCACCTTAAACTACTATCTTGCCCCCGTACCAGTCCGGTATGTATTTTTATTGGAATTAATTGACCATATGTCAAGGTAATATGGTCAATTAATTTCATTATAACTATGTATTGACAAATTAAATCAATTTTTTAAATTCATTTTTTTAATTGTCCATGGTATCCGGGAAAAAAAAAAAGTAGGGATTGGATTGTAAACTTAATCTTAAATTTTCTTCTAGTTTTAAAGAATTATGTATGACGTGATCTTGATCAAGTAAGACTATAGTTTTGGGTATATCGTCATATACTGGGTATTGGTTGTACGAGTTGACTGCATCTGCTCCTTCTAGCATAGAATCCCAGGTGCTGGGTCCTCTCCCTCCTTCTGTTGCCGATGATTCCGTCTGCACCAAAGTCCAAATAAATATCACAATTCAATGCACCCACAGCCCTGACCAAAACAGAACAAAAAAAAAAAACAATATACCCACAACAATGACCAATATGAACACACACACTCATATATATATATATATATATATATATATCTCTGTGTGTGTGTGTGTGTGTGTGTATATATATATATATATTACGCAGAGGGAGACCTGCAAAGCAGAAGAGGCGGCGCCAAAAAGGAAATCAGCAGGGAAGTCTTGTCTTGTAACGGCTGTTGGGTCTGGAATAGGGGTTGGGGTAACTCCTCCATTGAAAAGGCGACTAAGAATATCGGCTGTAGGGGCAGCAACACCTTTCAAACATCTGATGGTAAAAGAAGGAGATGAAGACGAACCCTTCCTTGCACTCTTCAGATATGGGACTCCCCCAATAGGGCCAGTAATGAATTGGCTTTGTCTCTGTAAGGAACCCAAATGAGCCGGTGATGGACTCTTTGGTAAAACAGAACTGCTGAGTGTAGCTGTGCACAACATTGCCATGGTCAGAGAGAGAGAGAGAGAGAGAGAGAGAGAGAGAGAGGGAGAGTGATGAATGTTCTAGTGGTTTACAAAGGGAGTGCTGATGGATACGTATTTATAGAGCAGGGAGATGGGAGAAAACTTGGATTTATTAGACTCATTTCATTTATTGTAAATAATGTGATTTCACACTAACTAGACAGGGTACGTAACAGTCTACCATTGTTTTTTTTTTTTTTGCTATTATTTTTCTTTTTTAATTAATTAAAATTCTTTTATTTTATTAAGTGTATAAAGTAGTTGCCAATTAATCGAAAACTATGATTTACAAGTACTCGATTCATAAAGATAGGAGCAAATGACCAAAAACAAGATGATTAGCCGCCGATCCAATTTCTCTTTTCCGGAAGGAGATTACTCTAAATGTATTATCTCCTGATTTTTCTTTTTGGTGGATCTTCTATCATGCGACCTATTGTATGTAAGTGAGATTACTCACTCGTTAATAGTGAATTAATTATCAAGGGTAATAAAAAAAAAATCTTAATCTATGAGCAGGGGACGGAGCCAGACTTCCTTTTCAGCAGTGGGGGGCAACGTAAAATATAATAATAATTAAGGATGTCAATTTTGACCCGTTGATACGAACCCGACACGAACGATTATAAAATTGATACAATTATTAAATATACATAATAAGTAGTTTAGACTAATATTTAATACTCAAAACATACCAAATATATTTTTTTCTCGTGGACCTTGACACGGAACACAACACGAATAATAATGACATAACACAAATAACACGACACAATTAATAATATTGCTTTTTTTTCACAAAAAATAACTGGGCGAAAAAAGCAATATAAAAATGCAGGAAAAAAAAAAGTAAATCAAAACCATCTGAATATACCCATCTCTCATAATTAAATTTTTTTAAGTACTGCTCATTATCCATTTTTCTACGAGATTGATCATTGTCCATAATATTTTAAAGAAATTAATGCAAAATCAGATCGAGTCATCATATTTCAATTTAAATCCAAATTATCAAAGCTCTAATGTTTATTTGTTAGCAAAAAAAAATGTAGTAATAATACAAAACCCTATTTATAGTGCAAAAAAAATGCAAAAACTAATGAAATCAAAGAAATTATTTATGTATTATATCTCACAAAAGCTCTAATAAAATCTCAAAAATTTTCATTTTTTTTTATTATCTACTCAATTATTTGTTTGGGTGATCTAACAAACTCATTTATCACCTAAATTTACTATAGCTAAATACTCCCCTAATTCTGCGTTAATTTTGTGACATATTGGTCATATATAACGTTATGACTTGTGTGTACTACGAATAGTTAGAAAAATTTATCCAAATACGAAAAATGAAAATCGTTGACAAAAAATATTCGAGTTTGATTAAAACCAAACCTTTTTTGGTGATTGAGTTTGATCCAAATCAATCCCTTTTTTTGATGTATTCCTTAATCTAGTCATCCAACCAATTTTGGTGGGAGAGTTAATCAAATTGTGGATTTCATATGTTTGATTCAAGAGGAAAGTTATATATGACTAAGATAGCTTTGTTTCGATCGATATGTTGGATTCAATAGTTGAATAGAGTTATCAAATTCACTAATGACAGACACATGGGCCCCACTAAACCTGTATGTCCACCAAAATACAAAATAGGAGGGATCCACTCATAATTTATATACATAAATAGTCCTAAACCTTTTGAAAAATTTTAGTGGGGGGCAATTTCTAAAAGTTTGAAAATTTTAAAAACATCCCAAAGGTTTTTTAATTTGTAGTGCCCCCACTGCCCCACTGTAGATCCGCCATTGTCTATGAGATCTCCTAATTTTTACAAAAATAATGTTAACGGCTAAATTTAAGAAATTGTAACAAGCAGGCCCTATGTATCTTTCTTTTTTTTTTTTTGGGTTTAATGGTCAAAATTGTTCGAGTCAACTTATACACATTTCAGCTAATTTCCTTCTCGGTCCTTTCATAAGTAAGTCATCCACACCGATACTAGAATATTCATGAAGGATAAATCTTTCGAAATCTAGTTTTAAGGAATTGCTAACATTCAAACCACTGCAAGGAAAAAATGGTTCTTACGGCGGCAAAGTGTTGTCATAAAAAATTTATTTTTTGTCACAAATACTTTTTATGGCGGCATTGCCTCGCCATAATAAGGGTGATCTCAAAAGGTTTTTACGACAGTAGTAGTCTGTCTCAAATAATATTTACAACAGCAAGAATTTGTCGTAAATAAGTTGTCACAAAAAATTCGATATTTTTACTTTTATCACGGAGGTAAAAGTGCTGCCACAAATACCATATTTGGTTGTCAAATGAAATATATTTACGATGGCAACAATGCCGCCACAAAAAAAAAAAATTATTTTTTAAATATTATAACAGTTTTTTAATTATTATAACAAATTAATGGCAACAATTTTTTCTGTTTTTAATTTTGTAAGCACAATTACTGTTTTTGTCTTAAAACAATTTCTGTTTTGATTCTTGTAATTTTTGAGGTTTAATCAATAAAATTTTCTGTCTTTAAAAAAATATATATTATATTGTAGATGAGAAGTTTTTAAATTATATTATGATTTTCTATAATTGTGTTAGAGTATTTAGAATGTTATATTGATTTAGAATTTTGGATTATGTTGGCTTGGGCTTGAGTTGTGTAAGGTAGACTGGGGGCGAGGGTGAAGGCAGGGAACGGGGCGGGGACGAGGAGTACAAATTTACCTGTGGACAGAGATAAAAATGAAAACTATATTCATTATTGGAGGTGGACCGGGAATGGACAAAATTTTTTTAAATGGGTACGAGAATGAATACTACACTCTCAGCCCCCGCTTCGATTCACTACCATCCCTACATGAAATAACTCAACCCAACATGTTGTGACACCTCTATGATGTCCGATCCACGCCAAGGCGAAACTATGTGAAGGTCTAGAGGGGCATGGCCTCTCAAATTTTAAAGATTCTTATTATTCCCTTTATATTTTTAAAAAGATTTATTGTTAATATCTAATTCCCTTTATATTTTCAACTCTTTTTTTTGAGATGGGAAAGGGGAGGGGAGCCGAGATTTATTTTTTTTATGGGGCGAAGCCAAGATTATCATCATCTATATTATCATCATGTAGTCCGGAGCTAATATTTTTTATTTTTTTTTGGGAGGGGGGAATATGACTAAATACATTCATGTCCTATTACCAAAAAAAAAAAAAATTAAGTTCAAGTCTAGTAAAATATAATTAATATATAAGGCTTAATTACTATATGAAATACTATTCTCGAAAATTATCTTCCATTGATTAATTCCAAGCTAATTTTTTTATTAAATTTTTTTCAATGTGCATAATCATTGTGTTTGTGATTAAATCATCATTTATTTTGCTACAAAATCTAAGTAAGATCATCCATTGTTTTATTGAGAAATTAATTGTTTAAATTAGCGGAATTTTTTTTAGATTATGACATTTTATTTTAATCATGTTTTGCTAAGTTATAGATTAGTAACTTACTAGAAAATGGTAAAGGACAATTACATTATTGCTTTCAAAAAATGGTAGAAATTGAAAACAATTAGAACTAGTTTTCAAAAAATTAGGGGGGCGGGGGGCAAATATAAATAAACTAAACAAAAATATAATACTTTTACAATACAGACAAGTGATTAAAAAATCAGGAATTATTATTGTAATTGTAACACTTGGACTTTTTTTTTTAGGACTCCATCACTTACATATTCTTCTGTCAATAAATTATTGTTAGGTTACAGGCTCTCTCGTTATTTCTTTTTTTTTTTTTTAACGTGTTTAACTCTGACCAAGTGCTGTGTGTATCTGCTTGACGCCAAGTTTCACATGGGCCCCGGCCTGCTGTGTTTTCAATCGCTTGAAGATCAAAGTTGTCGAAGAATAATTAATGTTTTAAAGAAATTAGTTGGGTGAGATTGAAATATCTATTCTGGCTCTTTGGACTTTGATAGCCATACTTTACTGTCTTAAGTTTTTCATAATACTTGTGGATCCCACAAAATGTAATTATCTTTCCTCATCTTATACGACTTTTGGGTAAATTTTTCATAATACATGTGGCTCCCACAAAATGTAATAATTACTTTTGAAATTGATTTGAATACTCTTGTACATCTATCAAATATTAAAATTTAGTGTTGATTCAATAGTTTCAATGAAATTACGTCGTTGAATCAACAAATTAAAGAAAATATTTAAGTACAAATAGAATTAATCTTATATAAAACACAGGTAACGTCACAATGTTCCTATGGGCGAATGATTGAAAAATTTATTTTTCCCCGGGATAACGTTGGTGGGAACGCATGGCATGTTGATCTTCCATTCTGGAGCCCATGGCATGTGATCTGAAAACAGTGATAGGTACCACTTTTAGAGTCTGATTGGTACGTGAGTTTGGAAGTGTTTTGAAATATGAGTGAGAAATAAAATCTCTTAATCAATGTTTGACAAATATGCATCCGGTCCACATTTTAAAACTTGGCTAGACTCGGTCATGAAACTCAAGTTCACGAGTCTCATGACCCCGAGGGGGGGTTCATATGTGAGTTAATGAGTTTAACATGCAAATGACATTTATACTCTTATATATATCCTATATATCCATATATATAAATTGATTAAGGAGTAAAATAATCATTTAAATATAAATATATTATCATAATAGTCATATATCCTTACGTATACCACGTAAATATATTTAAATAACAGTTTTTTATAACAAAAAATTAAAATTATAGGTGTAATTAAATTGAATACTAAATTATATAATTTTTATTACGTTTTATTTTCATTGTTTTACACAAAATTATTTTATTATTACACATAAGATATTTGTTTTGTACCAAAAAAAATAAAATTATGACATATATTGGATTATAGAGTAATAGAAAATTAAATTATAAATTTGGTACATTTTTTGTCAAAGAAATTAATTAAATTTAAATACTATTATTTGTATTGTATTAATATGAAGTATACCAAAAAAATTAACTATAACATATATTGTACTAGAGAGTAATAAAACATAGATTAAATTTTATTTATTTACATATGTAAGTAAACAACTAATAAATGAGTCAAAAAAATTTAAAAATCAGTTACAATTAAAAAAATAGTGTAAAAGAAATTAGAAGTCAAATAACATTAATAAAACAATTCAAAAAAACTTAAAAGTCGGTATAACAAACAAAAATTAGAAGAAACTAATATATAAGTATCATTAATTTTATAATAAAAAAATAGAAATAAAATAGAAAATCAAAAAAATTTTACCCACATTTACAAATGGTATAAAATAGATTTATACCCGTGATTCACACACTCAATCTCTATATTTGATTTTTATTTTCTTTTATTTTTAATTTTTTTTTTTTTTGGGAGAGAGAAGGGGAAGAAGGAGGAGAATTTGAATCCTTAATCTCAAAAATAAATTTTTTTACCAAAAAAAAAAAAGAAAAGTATTATTGGACCAAGCTCTATTTGTTCTTCCATTTATCAATCTATTCATATTACACAGACGGATAGATTAACGCCCACCACAAATGTTCCCATCATTAACCATACACATTTATTCAAAAGTCAGTACACAGGTGCACAGCCAACATACACGGCAAATGTACCCATCATCAAAACCATACACATTTATTTAAAAATTATTACACAGACCTATAGACAACACACACACACTGACACGCACAAAAGTTGAATCCTTTGTCGTATTCTTTAACTCAAGGGTGATTCTTTGGCCAAAGCTTGAAATTCATGTAGGTTTTGATGGGTTTGTCCAGCAGCAGAAGGGAATTTTTCAAAAAATTCCAGTATAGAAGATGATTTTTGTCTTCTTTTAATCTTATTTTCGTCAGCTAATGAATTATTGCCGATAACGCCTGTGTCGATATTCCTGTCTGGGGAAATTGAAATGTGTCTTTATCAAGTACTTGACTATGGTTCTGAAGCAATAATTTCTGTACTTTTAATTTTTATCATTTTAATTGATATTTTTATAATTTTTGTAAGTTATTTTATTCTTAAAAAATTTATCATTTTTGTAAAGGATTTATCATTTTTATGAATATTTTTACAATTATTGTGGATCTTTTTATTATATTTGTGGCTATTTTTATCTCTTTTATTAGATATAAATAAATGTATTGCATGTATGGATGTTTTTATTATATTTGTGAGTATTTTTATCATATTTAGAAATGTTTTTATAATTGTTGTGATAATTATTTTTATTATTTTTTGAGGTATTATAACAATGATAAAAGAACCCACAAATGTGATTTTTTTTTTTTTTTGGTACCTCAGTGAACCCTTTATGAATGGATACAAATAGACCAATTGCACATGTTTTCTAATTTGGGGAAGTGTTGTCAGTGGCTAATAATATATAAGAAATAATGACAAAAGCTAGAACTTTAGTTGGTCAACAAAATGGGAGCCTTTTCAACGAACTTATCTAGAAACCACCAACCAGATGGCCAAAAAAATCTTGCAATTTTGACAATCGGGTGGGAATAATCCACCAATCTCAACCAAATAAGAGACTGGTTGTTGGGGTTCACAGGCTGATTACGACTGTCAAAATTTTGTTAAGAATAATATTATTTAGATCTAAAAATTTAATTTAATTTTCATAAAAATGATAATGGTTGATACAATGATATGACGTCATAATTATTTGTTGATATATTGATGATAGTTGTTAATAGTGACAGTGGAACGACGATGGTGGTGGATTGTTATAGTGGGCAATGACGATAGCGGTGGTGAGTGTGAGTGCTTGTGGGTGGTGGGTGGTGGTTGGTAATGGTGATAATGATGGGTGGAGGCGGTGGGCAACTTTGGTGGTGGGATGATAGTAATAATTGTAATAAATATAAGAATGAAATGGTGATAGTGGGCGATGGTAGGAACAATCGGTGATGAAAATGGTGGTGGAGGGGTAGCGGCACCGGTGGTAGTGATGGCGACGTTAATGATAGTGGCAGATGTGGTGGTGGGGGGTGGCGTGGCGACAAAGGTGGTGGTGGGTCGATTACAAATACTACTTCTTTTTTTTTGTTAAAGTGCTTGAAATTATAAGTTTTACAAGTATTTTTGAAAAGTCACCCTAAACATACCTTTATAAGACTTTATTTTTCTATTAAATTGGGGGAATTAATATTATCTTTTGGATTAATTTTAAAGTAAAATTTAAAACGATCTTAACCGCGAAAAATAAAAGTCATTTTAAATATCTTTTGTAATTTGAATTGTACTGTACTTTATTATATAGATAATAAATGAAAGTAGACAAATAATATTATATTTCATCTATTCTATTAAATTTTTGCTGAGCTTGAGGGAGTAGTCAGCACAAATCTGGACATCCTGTTTAAAACAAAAAAAAAAAAAAAAACCTTGGACCCAAAATTCTACAAACAACAATAAAATAGTAAATATAACCAGCTTTATCTATTATTTATATCCATACCACCATTTCATTTCTCAATCATGCCAAAAAAAAAAACTTGTAACTAACCAAATTATCTCAATACTTAAACTACATAAGTTTGCATATAGGCAAATCCAATTAAAACCCATCAGTCCTATAATATAGTAAAATAACTTAAGTATACAATACATAAAAAGAAAAGAACAAAGTGAAAGAAGTTTTCACTGGCCAACTAGGAATTTTTTTTAAAGCATTTTGATGAAATGGTTGCACTGCTAAACTCATTGATATATAATGGTAGTGTTGATCCCACTTTTATATATTTAAGATTTTTTTATTATTGGAATGTTTTATCATGGCCATTAACCAACATTACTCGTCATAATAATGTTACAATAAACTTGTATAGGAAAAGTTACCCAAAATATGTTGCTATGGACCAAGAGTACTCTCATAATGCCCAACTTTGTTAATGACATGTATAATCAAATGGTGACCATAATTAGGTTGTTGCTTGAAATGAAGTATTCCTATTTCAGATTACTTAGAAATTTCGTATTAACTTCATTATGTCCTCAATATCTATAATAGATGTCCACAACCAAGTTTTTACAATGAGATAGAAACTAGCTTGGTTTCATAACATGCATGCAATAGGTAGATGTAGAATAATACTATGAATAGAAGAACCGACACAAATTTTAGAGGATAAAAATAGAAGAAAGAAGAACTGTCAAACATTTCAATCAGTATGTTCTTTTGTATTCCATCAGCCCAATCAATTTTTCTATATTTGGAAATGATATTTGCATGTTTTCAATACACCAAAAAACAATTTGACCCTACCTCCCAGATGTAAAAGCATTGCGATATGCAAAAAAAAGAGAACTCTATGAAAAATGACAGAGAAAGTGCACATAACCACCAACAAACTGCTCATTGACATTAGTACCTTGCTGAAAATATATCTTTGATCAACAGACACCTTCATAAAAAACTATGCTTACAATTGATTAGTCACAAAGAAAACAAATTGCAGGTTTTACATACTGCTATGCTGCAAAGTCCAAAGAGGATGAAAAGAGTCAATCAATGTAGAAGAGAAACAAAACCAGAATAAAGTTTGAGTTTTAGAAGTGATGATTCCATGTGCATTTCAGGAGCAAATACTTTGGTTGGGGAAAAATGAAGGGAATTGGAATAAAATATGTTAATAGTACTCCTTATAAATTAAAATCTGATTAATGAAAAGACTACTGGAAATCCTTATAAATTCTTGCAATTATACCTCTATTATTTAGAGAAGAAGAAAGGGTGATGCTTCATGAAGAGGGGTCATTCAACTTCTAAAAAGAATAACCGATGCCCAGCGGAAACCCAAATGGTTTGTTACCATCACCATTCCATAAAATATTAATGAAGCCATTAACTTAAATAGATAGTATTGTAATTATTTAATTTTCTAAGGTTAATTCAATCAATTAAAAGTTTTTCAATTATAGTGACTTCTAGAAGTAGTATAGATATAGATAAACAATGTTGAGGGCTTAACGGAGCCAAAAAAGCAGCCGGGATTTGAACCTTTGACCGAGGGTTTTCACAGCGTTACATTAATAAATTAGGTCGAATTTTGAGGTCTAAATAATATTACTCTTATTAATTATGTAGTAGTTTTTTTTTTTTTTTACTGCTCCGTATTTTTTGTTTGGGTAAGTTAAATATGTAGTAGTTGTTCAAGAATAATTAGTGCTTTTCAACTACTGTGTGGACCCTAAACGTTTGATGAGACCAAGATATAACTTAGACAAAATTACATGTGTGCATCAAGTCTTAGTGAAATAACACAATGTTTCATTGAAATTGTAGAAATGACATGGAGATCACTAGTATTTAGAATATTCAGTGAAAGTAATTAATGAGATGATCATTTTACCATTATAAAACTCCAAAACTCATGACTTTCCGTAATAAATTTGACATATAATTCATTGTTAGCAATTATATTTGACCAAGAAGTGATTGTCCTCTCCTGCAAAAAATAATGAGTGTTATTCCATTTTACTCAATTCAAAACATAACGATATGATATTAAAACCCATTACATGAAAGCTATTATTTGAAATTGTTACCTTGTGCAGGCATTATTACATACATTACATAGTGCAAAATACTTGAAACAACAAAAGCACACAATTATTCTGACAAAGCACACATTGATAACAACTCTCCATTGACCTCAGGTGATAGGGCTCAGCATAAAAAAGGGATTAATTTTCGTTTTTGCTTGGGTGGTACGGGTGTGGGTTTGGGTGTGGTTTCCCGTGCATTCATGAAAGAATACAGTCAATTCGAGGAATTTTTTGGAATTTGAACTAAATTGTTAAGATAGTCTGTGTAGATAAGACCATATCGAACTGTATAACCAGATCCCATTTCCGGATAATCCATCAAAGCCCACATGAAGTAACCTTTGATGTGTTTTTCCCGCGCCCGCAATCAAATTAATAAATGTTAGAGTATGCGGTGGCTTCATATATTACTGTGTGCACAATAGTAAGGAGGCAGATGCCGGAGCGGAGCTCGCGACGACATCTGCCTTGCGAGATTAATATATTTTATGTATGAGGGGGACGCTGATTAGTCTGGGGGTGCAGGGGCAACGCCCCTGCGATACGGTACAAGGGTATTTTATAAATACATCCGTACTAGGATTATATAAATACTTAAAATGTAACTATACTTTGAATAATGGAAAAGAACGGCTGCTCGCTCCTGTGAATGTAGACACATTGCCGAATCACGTAAATCTCTGTGTTATTTTCTTTTGCTTTCTTAATTAATTAATTTCTTATTATTCACCATAATTGTCACACGATCACAACAATAAACACATAGTACATTCAATCAAGAAAATCATAACCTATTGTAAAAAAGTATTAAGGGGAAAAAAAAAGGATTAGTTTCACTTACTTTAGTGCTTCTGAAATTGCATAACGATGGCTAAGAATATGCTGAATTCGGTCATTATCCTGTAAGGCAATCTGCACTGGAATGATGTCGTCTCGTTTCTCCGGATACCCTATCGGGGAAAGTAAGTTCATCGACTTAGTAACAACTTAGCCAACTATAGTGAACCAATCATTCTCAGTGATGATGATTTTGGGATTGTCGTAAGTATTGCCTATATATATTAGTGCATCTCTTAGCCCTTGTGTGTAAACATAAATAGCGTCGCTCTCTGGTGCCTAGATTGGAATTAACCAAGACCACAAATTTTTGATTAGCTATAAACATCAATAATGAGTCATGTACATTAACTGTAAATTACTTGCAGATAAATTATCTTACCAATGGCCCAATGAACTCCCCTTCACTATTTTTAGCTGGGACACGCATTGAAGATAGGAAGGAAAGATTAGATAATTCTAGCTTGTCAACAACAAAGTTTTTGTTCCAAAAGAATTTTTATCACAAATAAGAAAGCAAGTATGACTATATTGCAGAAAAATGGTCTTTTGATGGTAAAACTTACGTGTAAGAGTAGCGCATTGAAACTGATCTTGGCTAGTAATAGTTTCACATGGAGCTAGCAATGGAAGTGCATTTACATAGCTAGAAGTATAGTAATTAATACCAATAAAATCATATGATCCTTAAATCAAAGTTTTGTGATCATTAGTGAATATCGGAAGTGCATCACCCACCAAAGCTTTCATTATGAATGGGTAGTCTCCAGACACTAGTGGCTCCAACAACCTATTTTGGAAGGTAAAAAAGAAAAAAAAAACTAATGAAAATTGAGTAATTTGAGTTTGATCGCTATTTAATATGATATCACCATTTACATTGCTTAATTAAGTGGGGAAAGTCTTTTGCTGACCATCCCGTCAGGAAGTCAAATGCTCTCTTAGCTGCCTCCTCATCGGGTCGCCAGGTTCGCAAGGCTCAAACCATTGGGTCACCAGTGAAATACCAAGCTCTCCTTTTTGAGTTGCCTATGAGGAAACATTATATAAATCTTCAAACTACACTGCAACCTTATCTCAAATTTTTATTCAAATTTGACTAAAAAATTTGATTTGATGCAAAGTACTCCGTAAAAAATCAAATTTAAATAAGGATAAATTCAAATTTAAAGTAATATGACCGTTAAATCTTAAAATGACGATAAAATTTGATTGATGGAGATTGGAGTAAAAGTTTGAATCTCCCAAAAAAATATGAATTTCTCTTCATTGATACGAGTTTAAGTAAAAAACTAGAGCGTTTTTAAGCCTATTTTAACTCAAATTTTAAGTAAGGATTGCATACACACACACACGCGTGTGTGTGTGTGTGTGAATTAACTAATCACCTGGTAAGTCTCTTTGTACAGTTTAGCTGATGAAGCATGGGCCAATATGATGTTATGTGCTTGTTAAGATCCCAAACTAAAAAAAAAAAAATTAAAATTAGGATAATAATATCTTAAGAGTTCTCATAAGATGAATAAAATAATGATAGAAACTTAGAATAATTGTTAAAATATTGATTATGAAATTTAAGTTTCAAACGTATTTCACTTTTGGAGTAAATTAAGTTTTAGAGATATTTAAATTTGAGAAGGGTGGCAAAGTAATTTTATAAATATTTTGAGATTAAAATAAGGTTTTCATTAAATTTGGAATGTCGAAAACAATAGAAGAGGTTATATGAGTTGTATTAGAAGTTTAAGAGTATTCTAAAGTAAAAACCTATTTTTGATAAGATTATGAAAAAAATGAATTTGACAGAACTTTTGTATTTTAGCTATAAATTTTTATCCTGATATCTGATTGTTCTGAAATTTTTCTCGTAGAAAATAGACTTCAAGTGCTACAAAATTGTATTTCACGAAAATTTTATGAATCGACATTTAACTAGGTCAAAACTGAGCTGGAAGTCAGGGGCAGACTTCTACCCGCGCCCACACCAAAATTCTTTATTTTTCAGCGTATAAATACCCTAAGGCCGTGATATAAAGAGTCTTTACCTATTTTTCAACCCCAAGAAACCGAGAAAAATTTGAGGAGAAAAAAAAGAAGCAAAACAGGATAAATCTTGGAGGATTAACAAGGGGCAATCGCAACAAAACACATTAGGATCAAGATTTAAGAATTAAGGTAGAAGTTCTTTCTCAGATTCATTCATTGATAATTAGGGTTATATAATATATCTTTTTCATCATTATTATGATATAAATAATTAATTTACAATATTTTTACATTCTTTTGAGTCCATGACTCGTTTCTTGAACAAAATACATGATTTACTTCCAAGATTTATTCTTCTTTGATTACAAAAACCATAGTTCTTGATTATTATCAATTTAAATATATTTTTTGTGGGATATGTTGCATGTTTTTTTGAATTATTCTTTTGAAAAAGTTATGGATCAATGATTCTTTATTGTAGTTGAATTTTATAAAAAGTGTTATTTTTATCTCTTGTATTGATGGGTGCGATGAACGTGGGTTACACTCGAATACATATCGTAGAGTGTTAGAGATTTTCCTACCTTGAGGGGTTTGGTGGTTGCCTAACACTCGTAAGAAATTTAGTTTCTTGCGATAACTAACCACTATTTGTCCACGTAAGTTCGAGGCTAGGGGTTAGTATACTGTTCCTAGGAAAGGATACGTCAATGATGTATGTCGGTATACGCCCTTCCTAAAGTGTTGTAAGTGTTGTGGCCCTGCGATGATTGATTTGAGATGGTTTGTATTGTGGGTAGATGAGATAGGTTCGGTGTGTAGATTCACGGTAGTTTACCTGCATACATGAGATATTATGTTATGAGTTGTGCTTTGTGTGAATGATTCTATTCTATTATGAACTCTACCGTAAACTTGAGATCTGATAAACTTTTACTGTTTTATTTCAAAATTACATATATTATTTTACAAACTGTGACTTACCTGTTTTCATGATTTCTAAATCTTATTTGAGTTTGAGAAGGTATTTGTACTGGGCTTTATTGCTCACCCTACCATAACATTTTTCAGATTTTAGTATTGAAGAGAATCCAAAATTTGATGAGCAGATCGACCTCGAGAATGGAGAGGGTCAATATGAGGATCTTGAAGTGGGGGCTTAGAGATGCTTCGTTTTAGTTTAGATTATTTTATTTGAAAGATTTCTATTAAATAATATTTTAGCTAATTTTAATTATTCTGCTGTTAGATATTTTTGGTTTTGAATTATAAGTTGAAGAAGTTACAATGTTTTATTAGTTTTAGCATTTATTCCTTGTCAAATTGATGAATAGTTTATTATTTAATAGTTATTTTTGGTTACTCTCATGATTGAATAGTTTGTAGATAGTAATGTCTTGTAAAGTGAATTTTGGGGCGTTACAGTGCTGCAATGTAGGGATCTGTTGCTTTGTTTTGATCTGATTTGCTCAATCCGATTTTGTACCCTTATTGTGCAAAAACTTGTGGCTCATTGATTGTAGTCCAGTTCTTAACTCGCTTACCAAATGTTTAAAAAGAAAGATTGGCTTAGATTTTGAAGTTATCCTAAGTTTAAAAATCACAAATATTCAAAAGTAAGGGAATTTCAAGGAATTCTTGCTTAAAAAAAATAACATGAAAAAGAGGTTATCAAACAATAAATTAGTGTAAATGTGGACAAGACACTTACACAATCTGGCTGTTCAAGAACCCATAGTACTTATTCTGCAGTGCCGTTGGCAAGTCGAAGTGGAATGCATTAAAAAATTTTGTTTATTCGATCATTACTAAACACGTAATGAAAGACAGTACTAAACATGTACTGAAACAACTCAAATTATGGATAAATTTCATAGTCCTGTCTGCGTAATTAGTTCACCAAAGAGGCCAAAGTAAGTTAACTGTTAAAGGAATTCTTTCTTACCATTCTTGTGTGGTTCATCAATGAAGTTGCTGTACAAATTTTGAAATTCAAATAAATAAATAAATATATATATATATATATATATGTTAAAGTTCTCCTATAAAATTAAGAGATGTTTAATGCATCATTTTTCAAAGAAAAGTGGTGCATTAAATACACATAGATTAATGGAGGGCAAAAATGTTACAAAAAAATCTGTAAAATTCAAATAATGTACTTAGATATAAATAAGTATCAAAATTAAAGACTTAATTACTCAATATTTTTTACAATTAAGTCTAATTGGGTGTACCTCCTTCCAATTTTTCCCTTTTTTTTTCTTTTTTTTTTATCATAGGCACACCGTCAGTTGACTCTATCCTTGCATTCAATGGTTTTTATATACTAAAATAAAAAAATAATAAATGAGCAACTAATGCGACTTGTTGGAAAATAATAAATTAGTGACTCTACTATTACATAATTTATTAATTTAATTTAATGAATTAATCAAACACTTTTAATGAATTGACAATGAGACCCAATATTAACTACGATTCGTTACTAATTCAATAATAATATGATAAATTAGGTTAATAAGTCGATTACAAATAGTATTATCTAATGAGTCCGAAATTGACTCAGTCAAGCCCAATTAAAATAAATCGAGAAATCCCAAGAGAAAGTTTAATCAAAACTGGGTCAACCCATCAAAAGGAGTCCAAATCACCGGAGCCTAAAAAAAATTGAACTTGCTCACAAATCAAGAAAGAATCAAATGGAACACAAGCCAAAGGAAGCACCAAAGACGGCGTCGCCCAAGTCATTCCCAAGCCAAGCTCCGCCTTGTGTTGGCCCTCCTAGTTCCTCCTTCGCTCCCTTCTTCTGGCCACTCCAACTCTAGTCCAACCCACTTTAATACCAATCCAGACTCAGGATCAAGCCTAATTCGACTCAGGATCATCCTCCGATGGAATAGGAACACGAGGAAATGGATATTAGGATAGGGAGATCCAATCTTACTAAAATTGTACTTACCAAAATAGTGAAAAATCTCTTCCCCACGTCACCCGCCTCACCGCCTTTGTAAACCTCTATAATGAAAGCCTCCTACACATAAGGGGAATCGTATTCAGACTTCACATATTTCCCTACACACATTTGTTCTCTTTTTCTCTCCCTCTCTGAGCATTGTAATACTCCTTGAGAATACTATCTCCGGCGATTTAACTCATTAATAAAAAACTTAGGTCACCGCTGTCATTTTTTCAATTAAAATTTAATTTTATCAAATTCATATCCAATTTCATTAAAGTAACATTTTAAAATTTTATTTCATCAAATTAACATTCAATTTATTTAATTTAGAATTTAGTTTAATAAAATTGAACGTCAACTTTATTAAATTAAAATTTAATATAATCCAATTAACACCTATTTTATCAATTTAAGACCAATTAACATTCAATTTCATGACACACCTATTATGTTAGATGTCAACAATCAACTTCATGTTATTAATGAAATAGAATATCAAATTGGTAAGTAATTTGGTTAAAGGTTGGTTTGAGGAAAGTTGAATATTTATTTAATGAAATTTGAGTTTAATTTTTTGTTAATTTGATAAAATTGAATATAATTTATTATTATTTGGATAAAATTGAATGACGATTGGGATGGATGTAATGTTTATTTTATGAAAGTGTATGTTGATTTGACAAAATTTAATGTTAATTTTAGAAATTTGATGATCCCTATTGTAATTAATTTGATTAAATTGAATATTAATTTAGTATTGATTTGATTAAGTTAAAAAATTTTAACATTGATTTAATTGAAATAGACATATAAACAGACAACTATTGATTTAACCGGAGGAGGGAGAGAGAGAAAGAGAATAAAGATGTGAAGGATATAAGACTTGTTTGGGTATGAGATTAGTATTATTTAAAGGAGTGTTTGGATATAGGAATAGAGTAATATTAAATGGATTTAAAAAGTATATTTGATGATTATAACTATTGATTTCAGTGTGGATTTCAGTATTTATTGAGACCCACTATCTATTCAATAGTTGTAATTATCAAATCTAATTTTTAAGTATATAAAACATTACTCATGAGAATAATATTTTATAACTTTACATTTAAAGGGAAAAATTATCATTTGAGAGAGGAGATTCGCATGACATCATCAATTTTTGGCATCGTCAATAACAATTATAGAGAATGTGGACGCTAAGCCGGATAGTCTTTGAGCACATTTCTCAACTAAAGAAACAAGAAATCTTACCCTTATTCTAACACCTTTATCAACTTTTATATTTTAAATCACGTGACACAATCTCTATTCCCATCAAATAAATAGTTTAAAAAATAATACTAGAACCCAGTTGCAACAAATCAAACCCATCCACCGATCTCAGGCGGCCAAGAGACTGATTGGTTTGTGTTGAAAGGTCGGTATGTGTGACCACCGACCACCGACCACCACTAATTCGGTCAACCACCCCTATTAGCCTCGTAACAATCATGCAGAGACTCGTGGTCCCACTCCAATTATAATCTCTCCCCCTTTATTCCTGTAGATGAGTCATCATCATGTGCTGTGCTAGTAGGATAATTCTAAGTTATCAGAAAATAAAATAAAAATTGGTATATCACAATTAATTATGAAATATTATAATCAATTATAAATTATAAATTTTTTTATAATTATGTATAATTTAATGTACCAATTTTTAAAGAATCTATAATCAAACTTAACGCTTTGTTTTATGTTTAAAATTTTATGATCACATAATCAAACTTATACACATACTTTTTTCTATAAACTTAAAATTAACTTCATGAATATAATAATAAAAATGAGTAAATTTTTTTTTTTTTTTGCATAAGAATTAAGTTACTATTTAATAGAATATAATAAAAAAATTAGTATTTTATTATTATAATATTATTTAAACATGTTAATTGTATTAATTTTATGTTATTCGTATTTTGACATTAATTCAACCCATTTATTATTCATATTAACTGGACATATCTTATATAGAAGTTTATCTCAAAAAATAATTAATTTTAACCCATTAATTTTACCATAAGTTCAAATCGTGTTTTCTGTGTTATATGATAAATTATCACCCGCAGTACCAAAGGACCATTGTGCAGTGGGTGATTAAAAGATCAAATAATAAATATCTGTCTTGATCTTATCTACTCAGTTTGATATTTGGGTAGGCTTACTGAATAATTATTTTTTATGAGTTAGTAGATAGATAAGGTATTAGGTTTTACACGTGAGATTTTTGTACCTTTCACAGAAAACAAAAGCAAAGACTCTGTATTTTTCACGTCCATCAAGCCTTGGAGGGGGGGACCAAGTGCCCTGCTCTAATGTCCACAAAAAAAATATGCCTGTCAAATCAACTACTCCGTGGGCCAGAGTTTTTAGTAAGGGTACCTACCAAAGGTATAGTGTAGGGTAGATCCTCTTAAATAGATACCTTGATTTTTTTATTGAAAGTAACAGCGACGTTTGAGAAAATGACACAATGAGCCTCAGGTACATTACTGCTGGTGCTGGTGTTACATTACTGCTGGTGCTGTGCAGAGCAGGTATATGGTTATGGTTGTTGGTATAAGGCCAATAATTGAATACCCACTAAAGATGATGCATTTATTTATATGACAAACCACGTGTATCATCAATAAATGGGCACACTTTTATCCCAAAATGGAATCAAATCTAATCTATGTCAGTACATGATTGGAATCAAATCTTATCTATTTCGGTACATGTTTACTTAATTTTATTTGATTAAAAAATTTTAAGATTAATTGTAAATTACATTTCAAAAAAGTGTTCAAATCTCAATTTATACTCTCAAATATCAAAAATTTTAATTTACACCTTCAAAAATAGAAATTTGTATCAATGTGTACCCCCAAAAGTCAAAAATTTCAATTTGCACCCTAAAAGAAAAAAATTTGTATCAATATGCACTTAAAACTAACTGCAATCAGTTTACTGCCTAAAATTAAATTGATAAATTATACATAAATTCTCTCATACATGTCACTTAATTATTTGAACCCCTTCACATTTAGAATATTATTCTTACATCTCATGACGTTTGTGGTGTAATCCCTTTATGTTGATATCTGTTAATAAATCGTTAAAAAATATAATTTTATTCTAATAAAAAAATTATAATTTCATATTACCCTTTGTTTTGTGGGTCTAAAAAATTCAAAATCAAACTTATCATTTGAATATCCAATAGAATGTAAGTATTTATATAATACTTTTTATATGCAATGTTATATATCACTTAAACATAATTATTTGAATGTCCAATTGGGGAGACATTTTAGATTGAGAGTATTTTTATTAGGATTTTATAGCCGTTAAAAAATATGATTTTATCCTAATAAAAACTTATAATTTTATATTACCTTTTATTTTGTGAAGAAGTCTAAATGATTAAGTGACAAGCATGAGAGGATCTAAGTATAATTTATTAATTTAATTTTAGGCAGCAAACTGACGGCAGTTAGTTTTATGTGTATATTGATACAAATTTTTATCTTTGAGGGTGTAAATTCAGATTTTTGATCTTTGAGGGTGATATTGATACAAATTTCTATATTTTAAGGTGTAAATTGAGATTTTTAATCTTTAAAGGTACAAATTAAAATTCAAACAATCTTTTGAGGTGCAATTTACAATTAACCCAAAATTTTATAATATTTTTCTCTCTCTTCCTCTTATTTCTTCTATTCACTCTCTTTCTCTTTTTCACTATTCTCAACAAAAATAATATAAAAAAGAAATTATATTTAAAAGAAATAGTTAAAAATATAAAAAAACTTGTTGGAGTATTTATTAAAAAAATAAGTAGTTAAAATAAAAAATATTATTTTTTAAGTAACTATAATAATTTTTATTGTTGGATATGATCATCCAGAAAAACGTAAATGGACATATCCTGACCACATTCCCACCTTTTCTCTCTACTTTTCCGCCCAAAAAGGGACCAAAAATGGCAGCCGGGGGAGGGAAGCTCTTTCCACTCATTTTTCCTTCGAAAACAAACAAGGGAAATGCTTACTTTTTTTTTTTCCATTTTTTATCTTCAACTTTTCATCCATCCTATTTTCTGTCCTACCAAACACACTATAAGTTAAATCAATAAATATATATTAAAAAAGATCTATGTAGTTAAGGCCATATCCTACTTGATGCCCTGATCCCGTTTCCAAGCAGTCCATGTCAGAGCCCACATTGATATTACTACCCTTCACATTTGCTCCAAATCTGCATTCCAGCAAACAAATCTAATCAAATCAGAACCACCATAATTGCTAATAGAAAAACCAAGAGAAAAAAAAACAATAACATTATGTTTACCACGATTTCTTATAAAATTTTTTATCTAAAATGATATGGTATAATTTTCACTATCAAATAAGTGGAGAATTGTACCACATTACCTAAAATAAAAAACTTGGTACCCACTCACTTCATCGCTTCATAAATTGAATGGATTAAATCGAGTATCCCTTTGTCTTCAACATTTTTTTAGATTTTAATAGATTTATAAACAAATTCTGAAGATAACACCAGGAAATAATTGTTTCAAACCCTATTGAAGATCAAAAGGGATTTTTTTTAAAGAAAGGAGGAAGAACAAGAGATCCTATTTTCTTGTAACTATTCGGCATTTTTGCTTGGTGTAACTGTTTTCTGTTGCTGAAATCCTATTATCTAGACATTGAAGTTTGCATTCAAGGTTTCAGCTTCGATTTTTAATGGTTTTTTTTTTGCAATTTATGTTCTGAAGAAGCCAAACTAAAATTAAAAAACACTAACAATTTCAAATGAAAATAAGAAAGTTGAATTCTTTTATGTTGAATGCATATATAAAAAATTTAAATTTTAAAAAACACAAATTTTAAATAGTTACAATAATTTTTTTGTTTGTTGTAACAACATGGAATAACTTTATTTGAGATTTAAGGCATTTGATTCGTATATCTGTTTTAGGTAATTGTATTTGGTGTTACAATCAGGAAATGGTACGAGTTTCTTTGTTTTTTTTTTTAGTTCAGTTTTTTTGTTTAATAAAATCTAAACCCATGTTTTGTGAAATGAAAATAATAAAATCTAAAATCTTTTATGATGAATACATGTGTGTGAAATAGAAAAATCTTAAAATTATATTATTAAATTGTTACACATATAAAACTATTTATTTGTAGATAGTTAACTGTTTGGTACAACTCTTTTGGTACATATTTGATATAACTCTTTGGTAATTTTATTTGTGTAACTGTTTGTTTGTAAATAGTTAACTGTTTTGTGTAACTATTTGATATAATTCTTGGTAACTGATTGGTGTAATTGTTTATTGTAATTTTGATATAAGTAGAGAGAAAACAAGGGGATATGACAATCGAGAGAATAATGGTGAGAAAAAATAGGGTGGAGAGAAATGAAAAATCAAATCAAATCAAATCTTTATATATTTATAAAAAAAACTAAATTATTAATAGGAGAGAGATAGAGAGAGAAAATATGGGAGAAATAGAGAGGGAGTGTGAAAGAATAAGAATTATGTATAATTTAAGGCAAGGTAAATAAGTAAAATAAATAAAAATGTCATTTGAATTTTGTATCTAATCACAAGATGTTTTATTAAAATTGAACTTAATAGGATAAACAATTCATCCATATACTTTCTCTCAAATAAGTCTAAAAAAATATACCCATCTTCAAAAAACCTAAAAACTAAACTAAGCTGCTAGGCCATGCCCATCAGTATGGACAACAAGGGCAAAAGGCCCATGGCCACCAGATATTAATAATAGACTCTGTCAAATATCAATGGTTGTGCCTTCATGTACTATGTTGAGACATCACTATATCCTTTTTTCCGGGGAAAATAAATTAAAAGAGCTCAAAACAAGTAAAACTGATTATTTCTTACCATTCTTCAGTAGTTCTCATCAATCAAGTAGTAGAAATCAATACCATGTTGGTTTATACCGCCGTCCACTGTTTCATCTGCATGTTTTCAATTACAAGAAACTCCAAAGAATAAGGATAAATAGATGGCGTTTTAGCTGGAGACCATATACCATTTTGTTTTATATTCAGCCGTTAATTCTAATGCGTCTATTAAACACTACATCATTTCTGCCTATGCAGATGCGGGTTGGATCGGCTCACCGACAGACGGATAGGGAGGTCTATGACTGGGCACATCTTTCTTTTGATTTTAAATGAAATCTTGTGACGTCGAAAAGTAAGAAGCAAAGAGTTATCGCACGGTTGAATATAGAAACAGAGTATAGAACAATGACTTGTAAACTTATTCGGCTGAAAATCTCGTCTTTACTCTAATAAGTGTTGGGATTTAACACGATTTAAATTCACTAACAAACACACACAATCGAAGAACAAATCAAGAATATAAAACAAGAAAGAATAAGACACAGATTTTACGTGGTTCGACAATTTTCCTACATCCACGAAGCTGCAGGAATTTTACTATTGAGAGAGTTGAATACAGAGAGCGGCTGTACAATCCACCATATTAACCCTAATTACCAAAACAACGGGTTTTATATGTCCTACGCACTGGGCTATATAATGGGCCCAAAAATTTTTCTCGGGGGCGTTGCCCCTGAACCCCCACAAGGATTGTGCATGAGCGCTACAACTTAGACTTATCAGCCCAAACCTTCACTTCATAGACTAAGTCTTCAGAAAATTTCCATAAAAAAATCACGCGACATTACTTTTGGTCGAGTCATTATCCGAATCACATATACAAACTAGACTCCACAAAAAACCAACAATAAGGATGTTAGCACAATGAGAGTCACGTTCAATGTGGTGTCCTGTAGACTTTGGTCTCAATCAACTCTATGCTTAGAAAATATTTTCGATCTACTGTAGAGGGCAATGGCTGAAACATGGTTCTGGCTAGAGCAATTTGGGTTTTATCGCTCCTCTAAACAATACACCATGGCGACACTCCACAAAAAAAAAAAAATTTGGTCGAGTAATAAAATCCAAAAAATCAACACAAATTCCTTAGGATACTATTTCCTTAGTTGATCCTGAATAAGAAGCAATTCAGCTTTGAATGGAAGATCTTTGTGATGGTGACAAATCTTCAAAGCTCTCTCCTCCACGCCTTTAGAAACCAAAAAATCCGCTATATTATGTTCAGTATATCATGTGCAGATGAAGTTCCCATGGAGAACATTCTCTATCTTGGAGGACCTAATATTGCACTAGAAATTTAGAATGATAAATATGCTAATGCTTGGATATCTGGAGTTGCAAAGTGGAGGAAACCGTTAGCGAGGTTTTTGAGCTAACCCCATTTCATCATCTTCAATAATGGCGACCTTGTCACTTGTAGGGGGGAAAATCCGCACCTATCAAAATAAAGAGATTCGTTTGGGATGAGTACTCGAGGTCGCCTTTAACCTGTAAAACAAACAAACTGCCATGGACCGGTGGGATATTAGTCAGAGGAACTCCGATACTTAAGTCAATAATAACACGAGAAAGTGTATTCAATTTTGCTGGACAAAGAATGCGTACCTTAGACTTTAAGTTTTACCGGTATTTATAGGGAGCTTGTCCCCGATTATTTAGGACTACCATCCTCATTAGAATATGGTGGCACACCTAAAGTTCAATCATTCATTCATTAATTCATGTTTGACCCCTTCATTAGTTGATTTAGGCCACATGTTAATTATGTGTTTATATGATTTAGGCAATTTCCTCATTGGTCGCTTAACACCATCTCTGAATTTTCGGGTATTTGTTTAGTCAGATCTTATTCTCTGCTCGGCCAGACTAAGTTTAGGTCAGCCGGGATAGCCTATTTATTTGCTCAGTCAGACCAATTTTAGCTCGATCGGGATAACCTAGCTATCTGCTCAGTCGGATCTTGCCCTTTGCTCGATCGGACCAACTTTAGCTCAGTCCGAATAGCCTAGCTACTTTCTCGGTCATAGTAGAGTCATTCCAAATAACTCTTTTCAACACAAGTAAAAAGCCACGTATCCAAGTCCAATTGTCAGATGGTGATCAAAATTTATCGACCCTTTCATCACTCATGAATATATATATGCACCGGAGCTAGTATGTTCCATCTATTATGTAAATTCCAGAGTTTTTTTTGGCTTAAATAGAACCTAGAGAAAGTTGGGAATACAACTAAACCACAACAAATATAACCCGCACTAAATATTCCACTCAAGGATTGTCTGGCATACAAGTAATCACTTTCTCTCTCTCTTTCATTTGCATTTGCGATGGATTTTGATGGTGTTCGAAACCTCTTTATTCAATTACAGAACAGTGATGGGGTGAGGCTCAGTAGGGGCTTCGTGCGTGCTTGAAACAGTGGGTGAGCTAAGACCAAGATGTGAATGGTTCACCTCAAACAAAAGACTAAGGCTACATCTACTATAATGGAGAAGCTTACTCTTTGAGGACTGTATTGCATGAAGAAAGGTAGCGGTTACAGGAGATTTGGTTGGGATCCTTTTACAAAGTATTTCTTAGGTTGCTTATTGATCATCTACACAATACTATCATCTTCTATTTATACATCTTGTTGTTAGGGTTTCCACGATCCTTCCTTTTCTAGCTAATTTGGTGGTTCCCTCCTCATTTGTCCTGTAATTAGATCTACCAACCTGACATTTTATGCACCCACTACCCTTGAAACAGAGTGTATGTGATATTCTCTCTATTAAGGAATATTTGTTCGTTAGAATTATCAGGCATTATCCCCTTATTCCCTGGCAACGTGGCGCGATTGGGGTTACTTGAGATCCTCTTGCGCCAAGCTCCAGATTCGCGAGCAATTGCTTATTACTGAGCTTGCTGGGGCCAAGCTGACGTATGTCTCGAGTTAATGGATCCTAGGCTTCCATGGGACTGTGATGTGGCCAGAGACGGGTACGGCGGGCGCCATGTATATGGGCTGCTTGAGTTGTCTTTCAAGAGCCCATTGAAGGCTTTGGGCTCAAAATGAGGCCCAGAGTTAAATTCATCGTCATCAAATTCCTTAATTGATCTTGACTCTTATTTGTATATAAATTGTTAATCTCTTGATTTTTGAAACGAATGAAAGCTATGTAATATGTCTCGTCTTAACATTTAGTCTGGCAATGCACATGCTATATAGGTTAGGCTTACATCGCCTCTTTTTATTATGACTTCGATTTACGAGTCATCTATTATTTGATCATGCTCGCAGTTAGTAATTACTTCTTAAAAACTCTCTTTTTTCTATTTTCATGTATGGATTTTGCCAATTTTTGTCTTAAAGCTTCTTACTTACTCGAGGGCGGCTCAAGGTGAATTTAGGCCTAAAGCGGTAATACTACATAAGAGTTTTTTTATTTTTAGTATTATTTTTCTTTAAAAAAATATTTTAATTTTTTTTAAGTGAAGAGGAAGATGTGATACTTTGTTTTAGTTTTTTAAGAGAGAGAGAGAGAGAGATTTTATTTATTTATTTTTAAAATTTTTGATTTTTGAGTTTCTAATATTATAGATTGAATGGTAGGCCCAAATTATTAAAATTATAATTTTTTGATTGGGTTTAAATTTTTTGGGGCCTTTTTATAAGGTCTAAAATTTTCATGGATTTAAATTTTTTATGTGGACTAGTTATGTATTTATAATTATGGAACCTTCTAAAAATTTGGGGCTAAAAGCCCATGTTTTTTTTTTTAATACTATTGGGCCGCCCCTCTTACTCGATAAGAGAGTGGAGCTGCTTTTACGTGGATTTTTCAAATTGCATCCATGAGGTGGTGTAATCAATATAATTAATTTCTTTTTTTCTTTTATTGATTGTTGTTTGATTTTTTTTTGCACCCTCAAGATTCATGCTTCATGTTTCATTGTTCCATCTTCATGCTGTTAATGATAATTGATGATGTAATCACAAAATTTTGCGATGTAGTATAACACAAAAGTAAGATCAAATTATCATAGTCAATTTGATTGAGTTTAAGTAAAAGATGTAGAGTGACTCTCTTTGGCATGCTTCTCATGTGTACTGTCCTTTGATTTTTAGTGAATTTGGTGATGTCGAGGGTTAGATCAACATATTTCTTGATCTTTGATTTGGTGTTAACTTTAATAGATTTAGTGAAAACAAGGGCTTGACCAGCGTATTCCTCAATCTTTGATTTGGTGATATTTTGGTAGATTTGTTGAAGTCGAGAATTGGATTGATGTAATTCTCATTTTTCGATTTTTGATTTGATGAATTTGTTGAAAACGATGATCGAATTGACGTGAATATCGTTCTTTAATTTGTAACTTTACTTTGTCGAATCTTCTTACCTTTCTTTATGTTGAATGGCTTGAACATGATTTAGATTTCTCAAAGAAGGACATTGGCAATGTTTCTTCTCCTTAGAGATGGATTTCCAAGACTTTAGTTAGGGGTAAACTCCAGTAGAACTTCACTGCTGAACTTCCTTTCTTCTCCTAAGATGGATTCGGGCAGAACTTTCTTGATCTTCCCTCATCCTTTCCTTAGCTTCTCTTCTCTTGCTCTTCTTTGTTGGCCTCCTCTTTGGCCCCCTTACTCCTTTTCTTTTCTTTTTTTTCTTTTTTTTGCATATTCCTATTTATAGTGTTGGGAGTAGTTATTCATACAAAAATATTTTACCTGAATACCCTTCTGTGGGCTTTAAGTAATAGGTCACCCATATTCATTTAATTTTATGGACTTTAATTGATTTATGTTTTTTGGACTTATGAAATTTAGTTTCAAATTAATTTAATTTGACAGGCTTAACTAATTAAATTTAGATTTGTATTATTTGGGTTGTGAAATTTAGGTCCCCTATAGAATTTGGGTCTAAACAAATTTAATTTTGAAAATCCATTTTAACTTTGTATTATTTTGGGCTTTATAAAATTTAAGTTTAACCCAATTTAATTTAAAGAAGTTATTTAATTGGATTTGGGCCTAGCAATGAACTAATTTTTTAGTGTCTACCTATGAGTATGTCGTAAATTGTCAATACTGATTTGGGAAGGAACTCACTGGGGTTACAGATAATAGAGTTACAGTCTTGAGGTTGTTGGCTTGAATATGAGGGAAGTTACTTTGTGGAAATAACTAGTGAGCAAGTCCAGCCCTCCTAGCACCCTTAGATAACATGGATGGAATGTGGTAACAACAATGATATACCCTCAAATACTAGGAAAAAGGACATGCACATATTCCAACATGTACCGAAATTAGGAATTTGAATCATTGAATGGTTCCACCTTTGCAAAAAAATGTTTGGTCATTTTTCAAAACAACCGGATATTTTTTAGTGGTGATTTTAATAATGACTAAATAGTGAATTTTTAGCGGCAATTAATTGTTGCCACTAAAAGTCAGATTTGTATCCTATTTTTAGTGGCGACATGGTACATTGTAGTGGCAAAATTACATTAACTTGCTACAATAATTGTTGTTACTAATTATTGTTGCTAATTGATTCATATTTAGTGACATTTTTTGTGTTGCAGCTAAAAATTTTGCTTTTAGTGGCAACATTGAAAATGTTGTAGCTAAATTATTTAGCCACAACACATTGTCGCGACCTAGTGGCAATAAAAAAATTGTCACTAAAACATATAGTGACAATTTTTACACATTTAGATGCAATAATTGTTACAGCTAAATATCCAATTTCTTGTAGTGGCGGGTTTTACAATATAATTTTATCAACAATAAAAAAATTTGTTGCGAAAAAATTATTATTTTTCAGCTACGAACTAATATGACCGCTGAATAGTGTCACCCTTAAATTAATCATTAAAAAATGTTATTTGATTTGGAACAACTAAGTTTGTTATTAAAAAATATGCACCTTGTAACCACATTCAGTGACGAGTGTTTTTTGGCAACAAAATGTAATATTGGTCGTGGAATGTCCTTTGGCAACATTTTTTCCTATTTGTCACAAAAAGTCGTAAACTTTTTTTTTTGTAGTGTGGACATAACTACAAATCCAAAATAACAAATATTTTGCCTCTATAGGACTTATTTGAGAAAAAATTCAATCAAACAAATACATTAGATATAAGTCCACTTTGAGGCAAAATAATGGTAGTACCCTTGAGCACAATTACAAATCCTTCAAAACCAGTTAAAGAAATTGAAACATCATAGCCCTAATTTAGTACTAACCGGTCACTATTCTCCCTCAAAAAGCGAATGCCAAATCCATCAACAGACAGGAAATCTCGTTGATTTCATTGCTTTGAAATTTGAAAAATAAACCCAGTGAATTTTGGTACTCCATCTCTTGCAAATTTAGGTAATTAAGTGTCAAAAAACTACTTCGTGGTAGAGATGATCAAAAAACATAGCATCCAAATGGTTTGAAACTTTCATCGCTGGAACTACTGGTTTGAAGCTTCTATCGTCAAAACTAGTAGTTTGTTATTGTCACATTTTTTGAGTAACTTGTCACATTGTTTAATATACTATCACATTGCTTTTGAGTATATTCTCACATTGTATTTCAGTAACATGCCACACTTTTTGAATAACTTGTCACATAGTTTTTCAATAATCAGTCATAATTTTTGAATAATTTGTCACATTATTTTTAAGTATATTTTCAAATTATTTTATAGAGATTCACAATTGTTGAGTAACTTGTCACATTGTTTAATATGTTGTCACATTGTGAAAAAGAGAAATTTGGAAAAGAATCTAGTTTGGACAAATGTCTAGAACACAAAACACCAAAATACAATTGTACAAGACGATAACAAGCAAAAACAAATTTGAAAAAAAATCTAGAATAGAGAAGACGACGGCAATCAAACATTTTATTAAAAAAAATTGGAATTTTGAAAAACTCCAAATGTTTTTTTCGAAAAAAACTAAAATTGCGAAGAAAACGAAATCTCGGAATAACTGAAATACAAAGCCTCCAAAAAAACACGGTTGTTGCTTACAAAAAACTTACTCTAAAAAAACTGTAATGGTAAAAAAAACAAACTCTATCCAATTGATGCTATTCTTTGATCTTCTCTACCACGATGAAGAAAACTGTAATAGTGAAGAATACAATCTGTTAGTTTAAATGGATAATATCAAATAAATTGAGATCAATTTTTTTAATATTCAAACGGTTGAACAATGGGTTGATACATAATGAACTTAGGCTCCTATCTCTTGCGTAACTATTTGATGCAATATAGGCTTTTGAGTTCCTCATCCAATGAAGCACAAAGGGATGGATTTTGTTCTCAAAAAATGAAGGGAGTTATTTTTGAAAGAGTGCTAGTTTCGGAATTTGTTTTAAAACAAATGTTAGTTAGGCCAAAAACTCTTTTGAATTTATCCATTAAGTATGTTGCTTAATTAATTGCTCTACTCTGATAAAAAAAAATTAATTGCTCCACCTGGTAGATATCTGTGTCTAAATTGGGTCAAACAATCATAATCATATATTTGTAAAAAAAAAAAAAAAAATAGGATACACAACTTAGGTAAAACACATCCATCATAATAATTCTACTTGTTCTCATCTTTTTCTTCTTCGTAACCTTCAATTGGATAGGACTGAACCAGAAATTGAGATCTGGGTGGGCACTTTAATTACAAGATTTAATTATTTTTTTTACAGATAAAAATAAAATAAAATATATATTTATTTTTATAGTGGTCAATGTTTAGTCTTGAAATATGCATAATTATTATAATTATTGTTTGGTTAATTGCATTATATTTACGATTAGATGTGCTTGAATGAGGAGTTTTCGAATTTTATATCTATTTTGTAGCTTTTGATTGTTTAATAGGTAAATACATCAAAGTGATGATAATTGGATGCAGCCATGCAAGAAAGATGGAGTTCGAAGCTTTTGAATGAAAGAAACAAAGTCTTCTTCTCAAAATGTTAGAGGTGTTTAGATGCGGTTTAGGACTGTCTAGAGAGATTGTGCATCCGACACAAGAAACGCGCGTTTGGACACAGTTGACGAATGGTGAACAATGGCTTATATGCATCCTAACACGCTTTCGTATCGTCCGAACGCAAATCTTTTCAGCAATAGTCCAGTCTTTCACTTTTACTAAGTTTAGACTTTCCTCGGAGACTATCACAATATGTATCAACCCTAATTGGGGGATCATCCATCTTTTAGCCTCTTCTTTTAGTTTTTACTGTAATCTTGCTTATGAATTGCTACATCCCCACCTAAAGTTAGGGGTAATATTTTCAATTAAGTATAATATTTATTTTTGATCCAATGTTTTTAATGCATAATTTTTTTTATTAATTGATCTTATGTTTTAATAAAAAAAATTACTATGTAAAATCTATTGATTTGTGTGTTATGTGCATCAAATGCTTTAGATTCACAGCGAGTCAAATAACTGATTTTGTATAATTGGGATTTTTATAAAAATAATTAATTTCTTTTTTGACTTAAAAAGAGTTTTCTTGTGTGTAACCAAACATGTGTATCTACCTTACTTCCCAATAAATGTTGATTTCAAGAGAATGTGAATGAATTTTCAGCTGTCTGGTCCACATTTTTTGGCTTATTCCCCTCCCCCCCCCCCCCCCCCCCCAACCAAAAAAAAAAAAATCTGGTTTTAGCTTGATTGCATAATATCGATGGCTTTATTTTTTGTACTTAATTAGCTAAATAAAACCGCAGTTTAATGGAAACGAAATAGCAATTTAATATCCGTTTCACGTGTGCCAACTTAGTTGTTTGAGGGGATGATATATGAATTAAGATAAATTACATGAATAAACCTCGAGTTCTTGTTAAATAAGACTGTTACATTCAAATTATAAAAGTGACAGGAAGATAACTAACCATACATAATTATTAGTGAAAGTTGTTAATGAGATGATCATTCTACCATTATACAACTTCAAAGCTCATGGATTGTATTTAGTAAATTTGAAATATAATTCACTGTTAGCAGTAATATTTGATCTAGACTTAACTATCTATTTTGATTTACTCTGCTCAAAACATAATTAGATGACATTAGAATGCCACTGCAATCGATTATTTGAAACTGTTACATAGAGCATAATACTTGAAATAACAAGTATTATAGTTGTTCTTGAAAAAGCACAGATACCCTTAGGAAGAAAAAGATAATGCCACCTACTCCTCCGCTCTCCCTTATATGGGAGATAAGTAAATGAATAGTGGCAAACAAAGTTCATTGACATCAAATGATAGAGCTCAGCATCAAACACCGATTGTTTTCCGTTTTTTGGGTGCGGGAGTGGATTTGAGTGCGGGCGCATTCAAGAAAGAATAGAGCCAACCCGAAGATTTCTTAGCTATTCGCTTGTAATTGTTCAGGTAGTCCGTGTAGGCGAGGCCATATCGAACTGTATAACCTGATCCCACTTCCATGCAATCCATCAAAGCCCACATCAAGTAACCTTTGACATTTGATCCCGCCCTACATTCAAAGAAAACACATAGAAACATTCAATTAAGACAACCATAGCTGATTATCGGAAGGAATAGAGGAGAAAAAAGAATTACTTCCACTTACTTTAATGCTTCTGAAATTGCGTAAAGATGACCAATCATATGTTGAATTCGACCATTATCCTGTATGGCAATCTCTACTGGAATGCTGTCGTCTCGTTTCTCGGGATATCCTATTGGGAAAAGTGAGTGCATCATTGTCTTAGTAGAAAATTGATAATAGTCAAGGTTTTAATAACTTAGTTGTAAATGTATTGAACTAACCATTCTCAGTGATGATGATTTTGGGATTGCCATAAGTACTGGCTATATATATCAGCACATCCCTTAGCCCTTGTGGATAAATATAAATAGAAGTACTCCCCGGTGCCTAGATTTGAATTAACCAAGACCACAACTTTATGATTAGTGGAAATGTCGAGAATCAGTCATATACCTCAAAGTTTACAATGACTTGCGAATAAATTATCTTACCTGTGGCCCAATGAGCACCCCTTGGCTATTCGTAGCTGGGACAAGCATGGTAGATAGGAAGGTGAGATCAGATAATTCTAGTTTGTCAACAACACATTTTTTTTTCCAAATTTTTTTTTTATCTCAAATAAGAAAAAAATTGTGGCTAAATTGCATAAAAAATAATTTTTCTATAAAACTTACGCGTGAGGTCAACGCGTTGAAAATCAGCTTGGCTAGTAACAGTTGCACCTGGAGCTAGCAATGGAAGTGCATTTGCGTAGCTAGAAGTATAATAATTAACACCGATGAAATCATATGATCCTTGAACTAAAACTTTCTGGTCATCAGTAAATGTTGGAAGGTTATCGCCCACCAGAGCTTTCATTATGAATGGATAGTCGCCATATATCAGGGGCTCCAAAAACCTAATTTTGGATGGAAAAGACATGTACTAAAAATTGAATCATTTGAGTTTAATCATTATTTGGTATCACAATTTACATTGCTTAATTAAGAAAAAAAGACAGTTTTACTAACCATCCCGTGAGGAAGTCAAACGCTCTCCTAGCTGCATCGTCATCAGGTCGCCCGGGTTGGTATGCCTCAAACCATTGAGTCACAAGTGGAATACCAATCTCTCCTTTTTGGGTTGGCTATGGGAAAATGGTATCTCAATCGACAAACTATACTATTTAAAAAGAGAGATGTGCATATATCTATATATATATATATACGCGATGTGACTAATTACCTGGTAAGTGTCTTTGTACAGTTTAGCAACTGTGGCATGGGCTAGTATGATGTTATGTGCAACAACGAATGGATTTGTTGCTGGTTTTGAATCTGGTGGGTTCAGCCCTGTAGCGTATCCATATTGTGAAAACACTTGTGGCTCGTTGACAGTAGCCCAATACTTTACTCGATCTCCAAATGTTTGGAAACAAAGATTGGCGTAGTCTTTGAAGTCATTTCTAAGTTCAGAAATCAAAAGTACTAAAAAATAAGAGAATTTGATGGAATCTGGTTATCAAGAACTACCGTATCACTTGGAAAGTAGTTATTTTTTGGTGTTTCACTTTTTCTTTTTATTATTGTTTTGTTGAATTTTTTTTTTGCCTTTTCCTTTGCTTGCTCCTTTCTTCTGATCTTATATCACACCTATAGTACTATATAAAAAATATTGTTTGGTTGCCATATTGTAAAAACAAAGATTGCACAAGTGATTCGAGTTAATTTTGTATAAACGGATAAAATAAAGGAGTAAAAGTGAACCAAAAGAGCACTGCTACAAAGGTCTTATTTGAGGATCAAATCAGGGATTTAATTGAATGCGGAAATAGGATTAATTTTGAATTCTAATGTTAAATGGAGTACACTTTTAACACAACAACTGTATTCGATTGGGTGGCAACATTAGGTCTAAATAGCTTTTGCCAGACCAAATATACAACCCATTGGTATTAATATAAGTCTAAATACTTTTCTTCTATTCTCATATTACACCTATAATATGGTTGAACTGTATTATAATACCATCCCTCCCATTGGTCTTAACATAGGGTCAAGAGTACGAATAAAGCGTAATAATCGTGTGCTTATTATTACAAGTGTATTGTTTATAGACTAAATTAATTAGATTCTATATCATTTTTGTGAAATAGTAACTAAAAATGTAAATGTGGACAAGACACTTACATAATCTGGGTGCTCAAGAACCCCCTATACTTCGTCTGCAATGCTGTGGGCAAGTCGAAGTGGAAAAGTGTCACAACTGGGGTTATACCTGCATTAAAATTTTTGCTCATCATGAGAGAGAATAAAAAATGCGCTGAAACTGGTCAAACTATGAATAAATTTCATAGTCCTTCTGTCCGAACAATTCATTAAAAGAGCTCAAATCAAGTTAAATGAATAATTTCTTACCATTCTTGACTAGTTCATCAATGAACCCGTTGTAGAAATCAATACCCACTTGGTTTATACCGCCAGCTATTGTTCCATCTATAATTTTTCAACATCAAGAACACCAATCAATGGAGATATGTGGTGTTTTAGTAGGAACACTAATGGTGGTGGTGTGGATTATTGGGTCATGCAAAGAATAACGTGAAAATAAGTAACACTTCTTGGAACTTAAAATTTAATCTAATTCTAATGAGTGACCAGTTATTACGAATTTTTTTTTTTTTTTTTTTTAATCACCTCTCCATTCACTTTGAAATATTGATTATGTTTCATGCTACAAATTGAAATTTACATGGGCATACAAAATAAAAAAGCCGAGGTTGAAACTAGTGCCAAATTTCAGCGTTTCAAATTTAGTCACTTTGATTTTATCTATGCTAACTATGAGCAATGTTATTGGAATCTAATTTACTGACCTAATTTATTATGACTTTGAATTAACTGTAGGGTCTATCAAACATTAGAACTTGGTGTTGATCCAATGATTCTATTGAAGTCACATCATTATGTCAGCAAATTAGGTCGAATTTATAAGTTCAAATAGTATTCACTCATGTGTATAAATAGAAGAATGGAATAATAGTGATTCAATTTAGACTTCCATTGGATATTTGGATTGATAATGAGTTCAAGTACCAAGAGGCTTTTGGTCTAATAGTATTCTGATAATGAGTTCAAGTACCAAGAGGCTTTTGATCCAATAGTATTCTAAGTCTTGTAAAAATTTTGTCTTCTTGAGGTAAAGGGTTCAAGTCCCTCTTCCCCTTCTCCTTTCCCGTCCTCCTCCCCCAAAAAAATAAAAAAGAAAAAGAGGAAAGGAAAAAAATGAGTTCGATTATAAGGTAAATCAAATCAAGCCGATTCAAACTAAACCAAGTTATGATTCATTATTAATTCAATGACCACGATAAAATTAAGTCAGCAGAGTAATTGACTATATGAAGTCCAAAAAATTTTATTAAAAATATATTATCATTTATAAGGGTAGCTAAGAACATACCAGGGAGGATCCTAGTCCAAGAGATGGATAACCTGTAAACATCAGCTCCCATTTGCACAAGCTGTTTCACATCTTCCTGTTGCACAATGCATACAAAATTATAGATTACTCAATCCATTTGGTAAATGATTTTAATTTTTTTTTACTACTATGTTTTAAAAATATCTAAAATATAGAAACTTTTAAAATATTTAAAATGAAAACACGAGGGAGGCTCTGGAATGATTTTAATGACTTCCAATCTTCGAGACGCTAGAAGCACTTTATTTAGGTCCAACTTTCAAGTCCATTTAGCAGCAAGTAAAAGATATTTTTTTTGGGGCATACATAGAAACCTCAAATTTCTGTCTCCCTCTTTGCAGTGGGGTTGGGTGGTGGGTTTTGGTGGTTATTGGTGGTGGGTTTCGGTGGGGTTGGTGGTAGGTTTGGAGGTGGGATTGAGTGGTGGGTTTAGGTGGTGTTGGCTAGTGGGTTTCGATGGGGAGGTGGGTTTTGAAGTGGAGTTGGGTGGTGGGTTTAAGTAGTCTTGGGTGGTTTGTTTTGGTGGTTATTGGTGATGGGTTTAGTTGGTGTTGGGTGGTAAGTTTTGAGTAAAATATTAAACATGTTTTTTATTTTTACTTTTATAATTTTTTAAACATAAATAACTACCAAATATATTTTATATTTTTAATTTTTATTACAACAAAATAAAAATTAATTATATTTTTTTATAAAAACAAAAACATTATTAAAGTCACTCTAATTCTTAAATTTTCTTCTGGTTTTAAAGAAGGGCAAACTTCAGTTTACCTCCTTGTAATTTTTCCTTAGAGCACATCACCCCCTTAACGTTTAAAAATAAGCACTCAACCCCCCCTATGTATTTGGACTAAGATGAACTATTAACAGCGTTAATGGAAGTGACAGAAAGACCTTAATGCCCTTATCATCTACATTATGTTATATCTGACTCTTTCCTTGTTTACATTCCCACCCAGTGAACCACACTACTTCTTCCACCATCACCCACTGCGCACCAATCCAGCCCACTGCTCACCGCCACTCCTACTGGAAAACAACCCAGTGCAACCCAATCCTTCAACTCACTTCATCACTCAATTCATCACAGTAAAAAACATCAAACTCAACCCAATTCATTAACCTAACAAATGTAACCTGATTCATCACCAAAACTTCAGCCCAATTCATTACCAACAAATTCAACCAACCTTCAGCCACAGGAGAGAGAGAGAGAGAGAGAGATAATCAAAATAAAATTCAGAAATTGTATCAAACTCAAAATTAATTTCAAAATCAAAATCAAAGGTTAAAGCAGATTGAAAAAATCAGAATATTAAAACTAATATTCAGAAAGACCAGAAATCAAAACTCGCTGAAGAATCATCTATGGTTGAGGAGAAATCGATTTGTGTGTTTCGCGTGCGAGAGAAAGAGAAGGTGTAGCAGTTTAAGATTTTTTGTACCTGTGAGGAATAAAAAAGGAAAATGAAAGAGAAAAATAGAGAAAAGGGTGCATAGGGGGAAAGGACCGGAGCAATTTTGTATGCAAGGGTGTCAACAACTTGGACACCCACATAATGGGGACTGCAAACCAACCAGAGAGAGGAAGAGAAGATTAAAAAAAAAAAAAAAGGGTATTATAGTCCTTTAACCACATTCATTTAGGAGGAAAATACTTGATTTTCCATTCAACCCGTTATTTAGGCGGGTGTAACGTACACAGTTAATTTTAACAGAAAATGTAACAGTAGCAGATTAGTCCAAATTCACAAGGAGGTTGAGTGCTTATTTTTAAAAGTTAAGGAGGTAATGTGCTCTAAAACCAAACCAAAAGGGAATAAACTGAAATTTGCCCTTTAAAGAATTATGTATGACGTGATCTTGATCAAGTAAGACTATAGTTTTGGATATCATTTACTGGGTATAGGAAGTATGAGTCGACTGCATCTTCTCCTTCTAGCATAGAATCCCAGGTGCTGGGTCCTCTCCCTCCTTCTGTTGCTGATGATTCCGTCTGCACCAAAGTCCAAATAAATATAACATCACAATACATCCACATCACTGACCAAAAAAAAAAAAAACAATACACCCACGAGAAGGACCAATATGGACACATAATATATCTATATAATAAAATAATTAAAAAGTTGAATTTAATCTCCCATATATTTTTTTTTTTCAAAATTATCATATTACTCTTTTTTATCACATGTTCATTTATATAATATTTAATTAATTTATAATTTAATATATTTTTTTCAGATATTATCCATACAGTATACATATATTGAAAAAATTTATCGAATTATGTATTTTAAGAAAATTTTATCAATATTTTTTTAAAAAATAATGGATAAAAATAAATTTTGAATGATGCAATCAAAAAATGAAAGAAATAAAAATTATAATTTAATTTTAATATAGTGAGATTAATTTTTTAGGGCTCGAATTTTTTATCTTATCGTGTCTTCAGATACAAGTTTTGACTAGTATATATATAAGACAATGTTATGTTTGCCAAAACTAGTATTCCAATCAAAAATATTTTGATCAACATTTTATGGATCCAAAAGTGATCTAGAACTCTCAACTCATTTGATAAAAATATTTTTTGATAAAAGTTTTGGTATGCATAGAATTTTTCATATATATATAGAGAGAGAGACCTGCAGAGCAGAAGTGGCGCAGCCAAAAATGAAATCAGGAGGGAAGTCTTGTCTTGTAACGGCTGTTGGGTCTGGAACGGGGGTTGGGGTAACTCCTCCATTAAAAATGCGACTAAGAATATCGGGTGTAGGGGCAGCAACACCTTTCAAACATCTGATGGTAAAAGAAGGAGGCGAAGACGAACCCTTCCTTGTATTGTTCAGATTTGGGACTCCTCCAATAGGGCCAGTAATGAATTGGCTTCGTCTCTGTAAGGAACCTAAATGAGCCGGTGGACTCTTTGGTAAAACAGAACTGCTGAGTGTTGCGGTGCACAACATAGCCATGGTGAGAGAGAGAGAGAGAGAGGAGTCTTGTAGTGGATTACAAAGAGAGTACTGACGGATGGAGGGTATTTATAGGGCAGGGAGATGGGAGAAAACTTGGATTTATTAGACTAATTAGTCATGCCCCATACAATGCAAGTTTTTTTTATAATATGTATGAGTTGAGTTAATGTTGTTAAAAAATTAAAATTAAAATGAATTATTATAATTAAAAGGTTAAATATTAAAATTTTAATGAGTAATCACAGTTAAAAAGTTATAAGTCAAAATTTAAATGAATTATCATGATTAAAAGATTAAATAGTAATATAAACCATAGTGGAAGACAGTGATAGCAATCAACAGTGGATAGTGTCAATGGCAATGGTGGGTGGTGATGGTGGTGGTGGTGGCGATGGTGGGGGGGGGGTAGTGGTGGTGGTGGGGTAATGGTAACGATGGTAGTGATGGGGTGACGACGACGGTTGTGGTGGTGAAGTGATTTTAAAAAAGTAAAAGTTATTTTATTTTAAATTTTTTACTTCCTTATTTATTTAAGTGATAAGACTATTTTTGACTTATTTTGAAATAACTAAAATAAGTAGTTCAAAACACTAATTATTTTTTTAAAATTTTTTAGGAGAAGTCATAAGTTCTAAAGCCACTTTTAAAAAATCATTTCAAACATACCTTTAGGAGACATATTTTTTCTATTAAATTTAGAGAATTAATATTAGTCGTCGGATTAACTTTAAAATAAAATTTAAAACGATCTCAACCACAAAAAGTAAAAATTATTTTTGATATCTTCAATCTTTGTATTTTATTGTATAGATATTTCATTATTCATATTTATAATGTTATTTCACTCTAAAGAGCAATGTTATGTGGCTTTAAATTTTAGACTTAATCAATCATTGTTATTGATTTCAGTGTGAGTCTCAATATTTATTGGAATCTACTAAGTTCAAATAAATAAAAATGAGTTGTATTTCTTTAAAATCACTTATGGTCGAAGTAAGAAATTTTGTTCAGTGTCAGTCAGTATCCTAACTAAAAACTTTAATTTTATTCTAGCCAATCATAGAAGTATAATATTTTTGAATATATTTTATTATATTTGATATTTAAATATTCATTAAATACAAACATATTAAACGATTTGCATATCATAAATAAACCAAAAAAAATTAGTTAGAACCCTTAACAAAAAATAATGCTAATTATAATTGATGATGTATGTAGCACTGTAGTGAGCAAACGTAAGAAATTAATTGGTACTGCTTTATTCAGTTTAAGCTCCTAGACTCTTTAGAATTTAGATCAGGGAAAAGGGTTTAACACACAGAGTTTATAAGTGGTTCATCAGTTCAAGAGTTCGGCTAATTCACTCTTAAAGGAATTTTTTTGCTTCTGGGGCTTATATTAATAAGAAATAAAATTACAGAGAGTGATTCTGATTACAATTGCTTATATCTATTGCTTGGGGTTATGCCCCTTATTTATAGTTGATCTTGAGTTTTGCTTGATGTTTGGCAAGATCTTTGCTCTTCTTTATAACGGTTGTTATTATTCTGCAACGGTTGTGGAGGGTGTTGGGGTAGTTGCAATCCTTTTGCCTAGATATACGATCATTACTATTTAGGTGGTATTTGAGTGGAAGCTAATTGTCTTCCGTGTTATCATCCTCAAGACGCAGTTGTAGGGATAGGAGGTCCGACCTCTAGTTCCAAGGGCATCCAAAGCGAGCTGGGCTCCCGATCTAAGAAAACACAATCTGAATTATCAAGCTTATCTTTAAACATATTTGAGGTATCATCAATAATCATTTATAATTGACTCTGACAAGCTTTCAAAAATTAAGCGTTAGTTTATAATTTCACTATCAACGCAATAAAAAACATCTTTTATACAAATTATGAAGCAAATCATTTGATTAAGCAACCAAGCCTTCATAATTTTCATAACTTCCAATTTATAAAATAAACAAGTTGCCTAATGTTCATAATTAAGGTGTTCAAAGTTTGTGTTTGAAAGTTTCTAGTCGTTTACGTAGAAATCATTCTAATTGATAAGATAAAAAAATGGTAGGATGGTGACATGAAAATATATTTAAAAATCAATTAAGATATATATATATATAAATCCAAGGTGGACCCGAGTCCCATGGCTACGCCGGTGGTTACGGTTTTCCAACCAAATAAGTAAATATTTGCTATTCAGTCTGTACCAAGGCCCAGACCACCTCTCTCCTCATTGTCAGTGAATTTAGAATTTATTTTTTTGTGTGCAGTTCTGCTTTGGAAGTTGGAACAGGTTCTAACCGAGGGTGCTTCGTTTTCTTTTTTTCAACGGTTAGACTGTTTGACCAGCTTGCATGCCCTTTAATTAATATTTTTCTTGATTTAGTTAAGTATAGATTATTTATTTTAGAATTAAAATATTTATGAAAGATAAATTTTTCATGATATGTCTTTAAAGAATTGTTAAAATTCAAACAAAGTATATTTGAGTTTACAATTTGTCTGTATACCACTTGAATTATCCATTGGAATTAATGAGCAAGGGTGCTTCTGTGATGGAAATTTGAGGTTAGAGAGGTTTTGTACAACAGGAAAGAGAAAAAGTTTTCAAAAAAGATGATGAGTTTAGTCTTTGTTGGTTCTTAATTAATTAATGTAAATACATGTTAGTACTCACAAACAATTTGAGAGAAAGTTATAACTAAAAAAACTCAATTTTTTTTGGAGTCAAAGTGATGACTCAAAAGAAAAAATAAATATATATATATAATTGATGTTAAAAGTTTCGACTAATCACAAACAACACAATTTCATAGTAATCTCGTGCTAAATTAAGTCATAACACTATAAAATAATAATAATATTCCCAGGAAAAAACAATTCTTGCAGGTTTTGAAAACTGATGGATATAGAGAATGTAGAAGCCTAGCTGGATAACGTCTATGAGCACATTTCTTAACTAAAGAAACCTTATGCTTATCCAATATTTTTATTAAATTTCACATTTCAAATGACATGACATGACACGATTTTTATAACCAGATAAATATAGGTTTCATTAATATGGACTGATAGAAATTAGGCCACATCATTTAGTCTAAGAAATTTGATAAAAATATTTAGTAAACGCAGTGTTGCTCAAAAAAATTTGTCTGTACGAAAGGATATCGATGAATGAACAGTATCATTCCACATGTTTTCTTTTTTTACCTTCTTCAGAAAGTCTATATAGTAGCATATGTTATGTACTAAAAAACATAAGAAACTATTCTACCTATTTTATCCAACCAAACATTAAAAAAAAAAACTCTTTAATGCATTCTCTATTTTCCATTTCACTCAAATGACTCTTCAAAATTAGTTGAAGTTAAGTGAAATAATTAATTAAAATAGAGATTATGATTAAAAAATATAATATTTAAATATATTTTGAGTAGTTAAAATAAAAAATTGAGTTTACCACGCTCTTACCTAATAATCTTACCTAACAAGTATGATTCCTTCCCCTTTTTTTCCTGTTTTAGATGAGTCATCATCATGTGCTAGTGGGGTACTTCAATGTTACAAGAAAAGTAAAAAAATAAAATTGGTAATGTACAAAAAATTATTACTTTAAAAAAAAAGGTTGCAATTAATTATGATATTTTATAATTAATCATGAAATATTTTTTTGCGCGCTGTAACTTGACTTTTAAAAATTATAATTTTCATGATCGATCAATTTTTTGTTTTTTGAATTATAATTTACACATCAAAAATTATAACTTCATCTCAAAAATTATAAATTTTTCTATTTTATAAATTTCAAGTGATAACAAAAACGAGTTATAAATTTAAATGTCTTGAGTATAAATCTTGACAACTCATTGGAGTCATATAATGAGAAATTTATCCTTCATGAATACTTTAGTCTCGGTGTGGATGATCTGTATTTAATTAAATCAAGAAAAAAATTATTCAAAATGCATATAAACTCGACTAAATACTCCTAACCATTAAACAATAAAAAAGAATTATAAATTTCGCTAATGTCACCGTCTTCAATATGGCAAATATTTTCCTCTACTAGCTAGGGCTATAAAAACTTTAATATAAGGACTTGATTATGGTACAGTAAAAAAAATTGTACCATATTTCCAAAATTTATTACTTTCTTTTTTTTGGTTTTGGTCAAAAATTTACTACTTCAAAAAACATATTTATAACTTTTATGGGTCATATTATAGTCAAAAAATTTACCATTTTTGTTTGATTTACCACTTTTGTGGTGTTTTTACCACTATTATAGATGTTTTTATCATATTTGTATAACTATTTTTACCATTTTTCAAAAAGATTTATAACAAAAAGTGGGTTTTATCATATTTGTGGACGTTTTTATAACTGTTGTACTAACTATTTTTATCATTTTTTTAGGTACCACAATAGTGATAAAAATATTCATAAATATGATAAAAATTATCACAAATATAATAAATTTTGATATTATATCAAAATTCAAAATTTGGGTAACATAGTTAAGTCCTTAATATAATGGATTATCCACAATACAAGTACTTAAAAGTCATTGCCGGAGATTGGGACCCACCCGGTTTCGGTTTCTTCCAATTAATGGTACGTATTGAGTAAATTGAGGTGAATTCTTGATATTGTAAATTGAATCTAAATTCAGCAAAGATAATCGATGTAATCCTAAACATTCCGTAAATAAAAAAAAATGATTGAATTTCAATTTCAAGTAACAATACACAGCATCCTAACTATATAACAAATTTTAATGTAGTAGATTATCCATCGTATAAGTAATTATCAGTAAATTGTAGAGATTAGGTTCTAACCATTTCAAATTAAGTTCTTGCAACATTATTCGTTGCATAATATTAAGGTTTTACTATACATTTTGGTTATTAATTACCCATAAAAATATTTGTTTTTAAGGAAATGAGAGTAACATGTACGATTTGAGCCTTGGACTAAAGGGCCATTTACAATGAATATGATATGCTTCCATTCTATTTTCTCTTAATTTTTTTTTTTATGTTTTGATAGACATGATAGAAAAATATAAGAATAAAAAAATTCAAATGAAGAAAAGTTGAAATGATTGATAGAATATCATGATTGATAAAAAAAACAATATGAAAGATTAAAAAATAGATAAATTAGTCATTCTTTCTTTTAGGACTCACCAAAATCACGTTTTAATGAATATTTTCACCATTGCGTGGTAGGTGAAGATATAGTGGAATATCTTTATCTACTCAGTTTCGCATTTGCCTAGGCTACTAGAGAGTTATTATTTTTTGGTTCGTAGATAAGATAAAAAGCTACACGTTATATGATACATTTTAATAACGTTCACAAGAAACCAAAACAAAAATTATATACATTTTTCTTGTCCATCAAGCCTCAAAGGGACCAAGTAATTTTCGATTCAATACATTGGTGGTATCATAATATATATATATATATCTTCTATATATTAAAATAATTTACAATTCAAATCTCAAAAGATAAATAAAATGACTTTTGTTATTCGCGGTTGAGATCGTTTTAAATTTATTTTAAAGTTAATCTAATGGCTAATATTAACACTTTAAATTTAATAAAAAAAGTAGGCTCCTAAGGGTGTGTTTGGAGTGACCTTTAAAAGTATTTCTACGAATTATTTTTCATAAATACTTTTAAAAAAAATATATTTAAAATCGCTCCACCACCACCACCATTGCCGTCGCCGTCGTCGTTGCCGCTGTTACCACCACCACCACCATCACCATCACCGTCGTCGTCGTTGCTACCACTACCATCACCACCACCCTCACCGTCGTTATCGCCATCACTGCAACTACCACCACCACCATCACTGTCATTGTCGCCACCACGGCCATTACAGTTATTATCACCTAACACAATCTTCACCGCCTCCTACCACCACCACTGTCGGTCACCTCCTCTCACCTCACTACAACTTATGCTTAAATTCATTTATTTATCCTTTATATTTATGATTTGATTTGGATATAAATAGAAATATATTTTTTATTTTTTATTTTTTTGTGTCTTCGTGCAAAGGTAATAACTAGTATATATATTAGTAAATACATATATATTGCATGGTGGGTGATTAAAATATATAATGGAAAATATCTGCATTTACCCAGTCAGTTTCAGTGTTTCACATTTGCATAGGCTACTGGAGAATTTTTTATGTTTTGTTTGGTTAGTAGATTAGGTTTTACACGTGATATGACATATTTTTCTATCTTTCACAGAAAACGAAACCAAAAACTATGATTTATCTTTCACGTCCACCAAGCCTGGCCGAAAAAAACGCCCCGAAAGGAACCAAGTACTTGCTCCAATGTCAACAAAACAGTTAAACAGCTATCCTTTCAACCACTTCGTGGGCCAGATTTTTTTATTAATGGTAGCTATCAGGGTACAATCTAGAGCATATTTACACAGACACCTTGATTATTATTAAAAATAACATTAACCTCCTATTTACATTTCAAAAATACGCATTTAAAATTTTCAATAATTAGGGGGCGTTTAAGTTAATTTATGCTTATTTTGACTAGTTATCTGTCCGATTCAGTATAATACAAATTATTCACATCAAGACTATAATACTCATGAGAAATTTATCCCTCGTGATCAGATCCGAAGACATTAATTCAAAGGTGATGAGCAGAGTTCACCAAACAATTAAAAAAATTTGTGATGACTTAAACGTGTATGCGATAATATTTATAACACCACTGCAAAAACATTGTCTTAAATATGAGACAGATACTACTGGCGTTGTCCCGGCCTGGGTTGGGTTGCTCACAATAAAACAGACAGGGCCAATAATCGAATACCCGCTAAAGATGATGATGCATTTATATTTATGACAAACCACGTGTTCTCATCATCGATAAATGGATCCATTTTATCCGCAATGGAATCAAATTTATTTCAGTACATGTATGGAATCAAATCTTATCTATTTCAGTACATGTTTACTTAATATTATTTGATTAATTATAAATAACTCACCATAATTTCTCAAAAAAAAAAAAATCACTTTTTACAAGTGGGTCAACCACTCATGGATTCCGAATTATTTACCCTTAATATTATTCCGTTTGGCATGAATGATAAAATTTTAAAAAGATGGAAAAGTGTGAATAATAGACTTTTCATTTTTAGAGAAAAGAAAAATATTTTTCTTCTTTTGTTTGTAATACGATGGATTGAAAGTTGAAGGAATTAATTTTTTATTGTTTAGTATTGAATGAAAAGTTGAAGGAAACAAAATATCTGTGTAGTTAAGGCCATATCCAGATCCCAATTCCAAGCGGTGCATAAACCGAAGAGTCCCATTTACAAATTTACAACACCAACATAATATGCCATTTATTAATTGTTTGCATAAATTAAAAATTTATTCTATAAAGACATGATTATACTAATTATATACATTAAATTGGGTCTATCATTACACAAAAGAAATTACCATTACACCATACTATGTAAGACTTCACTATATCCTTATTTCTGGGGAAAATAAATTAAAAGATCTCAAAACAAGTAAATTGATTAATTCTTACCATTTTTCTTTTTTTTTTTTTTTTTTTTGGTTTTTGAACTGATTTTTGGAGCAATTCATCAATCAAGTTGTTGTAGAAATCAATACCATGTTGGTTTATACCGCGGCCCATTGTTTCATCTGCATGTATTCAATAGCAAGAATAATAAAGAATATGGACAAATAGATGCAGACACGAATTGTTTTATATTCAGCAGTCAACTCTAATGGATCTATTAAACACTGCATCACATCAACTTGTTATATTAATGCCACCAACTCTCATGCATCCATTAAACAAGACACCATGGCGACACTCCACCAAAAAAACACAGATGGGTCGATTAATATAATATTATTCATAACATATCTTTCTGTAAAAAAATGACGTTGTGACTGGCAAGTTATAGTTAATGTTGAATAAGAAGCAATCTGACGTGGAATGAAAGATTTTTGTAATGGTGGCAAGTTTTCAAAGCTCTCTCCTCCACGCCATTAGAAGTCAGAAAATCCGCTATCATATTTTCTTCCCTCAAAATTAGGGGCGGCTCAATAGTGTTATCAAAAAAGTTTAGGCTTTAAACTCAATTTTTTAAAAATGTTCTAAATTTTTAGATATTATATAGTCTATGTAAAAAAAAGTTAAATTCATAAACATTTAAGCCCTATAAAAAGGTCTTATAAAAACACAAGTTCAATCAAAAAAAATTTAAGGGCTCACTTCAAGAAAAAAACCCATAATTTATAAGTGAGCAGTAATAGTTGAAACAAAAAAATTAAATCCATGCACAAACAAAATATTTCAATTTAAGTATATTGGATCTATTAATTGAACTGTGAAATTAAAAAGACTCTAAAATTTAATTTTTTTAAATAAAGAAAAAAAATTAACTATAAAACTAAAACTACTAAAATATCTAATTTTAACCCCCTAAAAAATCAAGTTTAAACTTACCATCATAATTTTTCAATCATTTTTTCTGTGTCTTAACCATTAAGTTCAAATATGGTAACAAAAATTTGATTATAAAAAATTAATTAATATTTTTATATTTTAAAAAATTAAAAGACCTCATTTATCGTTTTCGCTTTAGATCCCAAAATATCTTGGGCCACCCGTGCTAAAAACATAATAAATTTGGAAATATTTCCCAGCAAGAATACATCTCATCTGACCTAGTTGATACCATAATCTCCATTGGATATTAGAATATGATTTTATCTCAAACTTATGAGTAATACTACACAATTCAAATAAAGTCTAAAAAGTTACAACTTAATACACATATCATTCTTTGGATGAATGAGTCTTATCAATTTTTTTAGTGAGACTCACTCATCCAAGATATAATATACGTTTGGCTTGCACTTTTTAAATTTTATAATATTTTTCCAAACTGATAATCTAATAAGCCAGCTCAAATCAAGTATGACTTTCAAACCATCTAATAAGGCATTGCAATCTGCTTCTTGATGTTTATAAAACCCATAACAGTTGAAGCTGCAAAGGTCGTTTGATCACTAAGATTTCCCAAAATCATACCTTCACCGGACAAACCCGGATTACATTTACATGATAACTATAAACATAAATAAAACAATTAAATATCATATCACAATACAAACCAATACGGCACGTATTAACATCAAGGGAAAAGATTAACTTTTAAGAAAAAGTCAAACGTTACCTCACGTGATGTGAGAAGGATTATTACCTAACAACTCGGGTTATGGTTATGGTTATGGTTATGGTTATGGGCATGGGCGGAGCCACTTGGGGATTCTCATAATCTAACACAATGTCTGTTATTTTAGAAGAATCATTTTTAGTTTTCGTTTATCATTTTTTCAGTAATAGTAGTTTATAAGTTAATAAAATACGATTGTATATAAAAGGTAAAAGTTTGTAACCCAAAAATATTTCAAGCTATTTCGAATAAGAAATTTCTCTATAAGATCGATAATAATCTCAACTAAATTTTACAACTGAGTAAAAAATAATTTTATTACGGACTTGTAATTGTGCGCATTGACAAAAAATTAGTAAAAAATTAATTTATATTTAATTCATGTACAAAATTTTAGAGATTTTAAAAAAAATTACATTGTATTGAAATATATAATTAGGTTAAAATGTACTAAAAAAATTATTTTATGTCTTTTTGTTACAATTTTTTTTTGGCTAAATAAAAATTAAATTTTCTATTTCACAATAATTTTGTCTTGATTTTTACTTTTTTGTCATTTTTGAACTAAATTTTTTTGTATCAGTTATATTTTGCTCCCATCATAAATATTCCCGACTCCGCCCCTAGTTATGGGAGGATTGTTTTACGTGATTCTATTTTCATGATTCTCCCTCTTGTTAGTATAATTCGGAGAGAGAGTCTTTGGGTATATCTGGAATATTGTACATTCATGATTTTTCAAATCAACATTTTTCTTTTGTGGGAAAAAAATACAGAGAAAAAGACAGAGAAAGGTGTCAATAATTGCAGAAATGGCGCAACCAAACTTGAAATCAACAGGAAAATCTTTCCATGTCACAACTGTTGGCGTTGTCTTTAGTGAAACAGCGTTAAGAAAGGCTCAACACTAGAGATAGAAAACAATCATTTGCCCCTCAACTGGCTTTTGGATGTGTTCTTTGTAACTCTGCAATGGTATATATAAGCATCATCATCTGTTTTGTTGCATGTGAATATTTTGCTAAGTTTATGGTCAGCTGTCATATAGAAACAGTGCTATTTTTTTGTAGCTGGCGACTCCCAGATTCTAGTTTGTTGGGATTGAATTTGTGACGTTGATGGTTTTGATGTATCCCTGTTGATATAAGGGTGTGACAGTCTGGGGAATTCGTTGGTTGGATTAATAGTTGTTGTTGATTGATGATATTAAGAAAGAATTTCAAGTTTGAGCTCGGGAGCTGAGGTTAGGAAGGGAGCTAAGCTCGTGAAGTTTGAACTCCAAGGTCTAGACCTATAACTCCCTCCACCTACATCGTAAAGTAGATAAGTGGAGGACAGCTGACATACACGAAGCATCCTTTCAATGGTAACAAGTTCCAATCTAAGCACAAAATCCTCAAACCACCACAACCGTCGCCTAGAATCAAGTAAGACACCATGAAAGAAAGGCGAGAATCTCGCCACAGATCCCATAGAACTAGAAATTGGACTATAAATATTGTACAATACCTCCAGTGCGGGATAAGTAACTATAGTGATATCAAAAACATTCTATAAATCACACAAACCATTAATACAGATCAAAAGAGCAAGAGACTCTAATTAGAGTGGATTAGCCGAGTTTTCGAACTAGTGACCGCTATAATTTTTCTGTGTGAAACATCCCTTATTTCCCAAAAGCCAATACACCATTTATACGAGCCCAATAGCTCAGATCCAACAGGGCGAATAAATCTATACATCATCGCTGCTCATCCACATTCATACACCATCATTGATATACTTCAAAGGCTGCAAGATTATGCATATTCTGTTGATTGGCCTATAGATAACTGATATGATATGGCCTGATCCTTGAACTAGAAGGATACGGATGGCCAAATATTCATTGACGTATTCTCTATTTTGAATCTTTGTGTTGGTCTATGTTTATGGAACCACACAAATAGATGTTGAAGAGTGTTTTTTTTTCCCTATTTTCTCCTTATTGTAATAAAACTTCATTAACTATCAATAAAAAATTAAGTCAAAGAGGATAAATAGTTACTTTTCTGATATTGTCTGATGAGAGATAGGCGAGGCGGGAGTCGGTCTGGAATCAATTTCATTAATTTGTCATTTCTCTTGTATAATTTTTATGATGATCATCTGAAATCTTTCCTATTGCTGCTGCCATTACAGTATGATTGAAGTATAAGTTTAGAAATTCATAGTGAAACGGTTTCATGTCTTGCAATGTTTAAGCAACATTCTTGTCGGAAGGATTTTTCAGGAGGCCCAGATAGCTACCGAACATCCCTGAAGGATGGAACAAGATGATGAAAAAGGAGGCGAAGGTATGGAGTTAAATCTGGGAGAGAACAAGAAGATATTTGAAAAGGGGAGGCAAAGAAGTAGTAGAAACGTTGAAGATGATATGACCTGCTCTTGGACTTTAAAGAGATGATCATTTTACCATTCCAAAACTTCAACACTCGTGGATTTGTCATAGTAAATTTGACATATAATTCTTTGTTCACAATTATATTTAGCTAGGAAGTGATTGTTCTCTCATGGAAAGAATGATGAGAGTGCAATTCTAATTTTTAGTGTCAAAACATGACGATGTGATATTATTGAAATCGTTTCCTTGTGAAGACATTATTGCACACATTACATAAAGCAAAATACTTAAAACAACAAACACACACTTATTCTTGACAAAGCACGCACACTTTAGGAAACAAGATAACAAACCTCTCCTATGTGCTCTTCCTTAAATGGGAGCTAAGTAGTAGCACAATGACAAACAAAGTCGATTGACCTCGGGTGACAGAGCTCAGCATTAAAAAGGGACTAATTATTGTATTTGAAATTTGAATCTATAACCCCCCCCCCCCCCCCCCACCCCCCAAAAAAATAAAAAGCATTGTTATTGCCATTTTTAGACAATTTTTTTTTTTTTGAAGTTGTGTAGGGTGCAGCAAGGTTGTGGAGCTCTGTTGATGGATATAGATAGTGGTGGTGCAAGTCTGTTTTTTTTTTTTTTTACTTTCAGAAGGTGTAGTTGCACACGTTCGTATATATTCATATTATCTTTTACAAAGATAGGGTTACCTAAATATTATGAATATATTCATATTATTCATGCAAATTTAGTTCCTGAGTGAATTATTTTCTTTACCATTCAAGGCCGGCCCAATAGTGGAGAAAATGAAACGGTGGCTTTAGGCCCACCAATAAAGATGGCTCCAAAATTTAAAAAGTCTATAAATATAGTCCAAGTCAATTTTAACCCATTAAAATTATTCTTATAAGAAAGCCCCATATGAAGGCATAAACCAACAAAAAAACTCTAGACTAATTTTGGGCCCAAAAATTCAATCAATTAATCTCACACAATAATATTTTACAAGTAAAAAATATATATATTTTTTGTACTTAATTTAGTGATCTTATCTCGTAGCATGATGAATCATAGTTATGGAATTAGTAGTGGGTCCCAACTAATAATAGGATTTACTGTCAATCTAATACCAGAAAATAATAAGGTCGTCAAATAAAATCACTAAATAAGATCCATGTAATATTAGTCTTTTTATCATAATCTTAAAAAATCTAATCAAACATATATTCCATGAGTAATGTCTAATTCATAGAAAACTAATTTTAAAAAAAGAGTGTTAATGACGAGACAATATAATCTGTCAAATAATCTTTGAATTTGAAAAGTTTGGAATTTTTTATTTAATTTTAAAATTAAGTCAATTTCTTATATTTAAAAAAAGTTTCAATTAAATCTATCCTCAAAACATATCAAGCTACCCCTGTTACCATTAATAATCAGCCTGGATGTGTGATCAGACATATGTCTCTATCTTACTTACCAATAAATATTCAAGAGAATGTGAAGGAATTGTCGGCTCTTCGATCCACATTTTTCAGTTTATAAAATTTTTAGTGAAAGTTGTCGATGAGATGATCATTCTACTCTTATACAACTTCAAAGCTCATGGGTTGTCTTTAGTAAATTTCACATATAATTCACTGTTAGCATTAATATCAGATCTGGAGTCCAAAGAAGCACGAAACTAACCATTCTGATTTACTCTGCTCAAAACATTATTAGGTGATATCACAAAGCCACTGCAACCTATTATTTGAGACTATTACATACTTGAAAAAATAAGTATTACATTTATTCTTGACAAACCACAAATGCCTTCAAAAAGAAAAAGATAACACCACCTCCTCCCCCCGCTCTCCCTAGGAGATAAGTAAATGAACAAGGACAAACAATAGAGCTCAGCATCAACAAGGGCCTGCTTTCTCATTTTTTTTGTGAGGGTTCAGGTGCGGGCGCATTCAAGAAAGAATGGAGCCAACCTGAAGATTTCTTTGCTGTTCGCTCTAAATTGTTGAGGTAGTCTACGTAGGTAAGGCCAAACCGAACATTATAACCTGATCCCACTTCCATACAATCCATCAAAGCCCACATGAGGTAACCTTTGACGTCTGTTCCTGCCCTGCATTCCAAGAAACACATAGAAACATTCAATTAAGACAACCAAAGTTGATTATCGTCAACGAATGAGACTTCAGCTTGCTAACTAGCTATGTGGAGGTACCCCTTCATGGCCAGCTTCTTAGAGGGACTATGGCCTTCTAGGCCACGGAAGTTTGAGGCAATAACAGATTATCATAAGGAATAGAGGAGAAAAAAGAATTAATTTCACTTACTTTATTGCTTCCGAAATTGCATAAAGATGACTAATCATATGCTGAATTCGACCATCATCTTGTATGGCAGTCTCCGCTGGAATGGTGTCGTCTCGTTTTTCGGGGTATCCTATTGGGGAAAGTGAGTTCATCATTGTCTTAGTAGAAAATTAATAATTGTTAGGGTTTTAACAACTTAGTTGTAACTAGATTGAACTAACCATTCTCAGTGATGATGATTTTGGGATTGCCATAAGTACTCCCTATATATATCAACGCATCCCTTAGCCCTTGTGGGTAAACATATATAGCATCACTCCCTGGTGCCTAGATTGGAATTAACCAAGACCACAACTTTATGATTAGCTATAAATGTCAAGAATTAGTCATATACGTCAACTATAAGTAACTCACAAATAAATTATCATACCAGTGGTCCAATGAGTGCCCCCTTGTTATTCGTAGCTGGGACAAGGATGATAGATAAAAATGAGAGATTAGATAATTCTAGTTTGTCAACAACACATTTTTTTGTTCCAAATGAGTTTTTATTGCAAATAAGAAAAAAAATTATAGCTAATTTGCAAGAAAAAACAAGGTTCTCCTTATAAAACTTACGCGTGAGTTCAACGCGTTGGAAATCAGCTTGGCCAGTAACAGTGTCATTTGGACCTAACATTGAAAGACCCTTTGCATAGTAAGAAGTATAGTAATTAACACCGATGAAATCATATGATCCTTGAACTAAAGTTTTTTGTTCATCAGTAAACGTTGGAAGCGCATCGCCCACCAGAGCTTTCATTATGAACGGATAGTCACCATAGATTAGGGGCTCCAAAAACCTAGTTTGGATGGAAGAGACATGTCATGAAAATTGAATCATTTGAGTTTAATCATTATTTGGTATCACTATTTACATTACTTAAGTAAGAAAAAAAAAATGTTTGACTAACCATCCCGTGAGGAAGTCAAACGCTCTCATAGCTGCATCGTTATCAAGTCGTCCGGATTCATATGCCTCAAACCATTGAGTCACTAGTGGAATACCAATCTCTCCTTTTTGAGTTGCCTATGGAAAAACAATATTTGAATCTTTAAACTATATTGCATTAGGCGTAGGATACTTGCACACACATATATATGTCTATATGGACTTATGTATTTCTAAATTAAATAATCACCTGGTAAGTCTCTCTATATAGTTCAGCAACCGAGGCATGGGCTAATATAATATTATGTGCGGCAATGAATGGATCTGTTGCGGGTTGTGCATCTGGTTTGTTCAGCCCTATATTGTACCCATATTGTGCAAACACTTGCGGCTCATTGATAGTAGCCCAGTACTTTACTCGATCTCCAAATGTTTGGAAACAAAGATTGGCGTAGGCTTTAAAGTCATCTCTAAGTTTAAAAATCACAAAGTACTCAAAAATAATATATATATATATATATATACATATATTATGTGTACGAAATAAGCATTCACATAATACTGAGTGTTATTGGAAACTAAATTTAATATAAAGTTGGTTTAGACAGTTTTTTCTATTAAGAATCCGTAATCCATCTCTTAATACAAGTGCACTGTTTAAATAGACTAAAGTACTTCTCGATCATTTTTTGCGAAATAGTAACTAAAACTGTTTTTACTTTTTAGCAAATGTATTTTTTTGATTAAATAAATTATAGAGAAAAGAGGTTATCAAACAATAAATTAGTGTAAATGTGAATAAGACACTTACATAATCTGGCTGTCCAAGAACCCATAATACTTATTTTGCAGTGCCGTGGGCAAGTCGAAGTGGAAAAGTGTCACAATTGGGGTTATACCTACATTAAAATTTTTGTTTATCATGAAAAAGAGAGAATCAAAGATGCACTGTAACAGCTCAAACTTCATATTCCTGTTCGAGCAGCTCATTAAAAGAGCTCAAAGTAAGTTAAATGAATAATTTCTTACCATTCTTGACTAGTTCATCAATGAACTTGTTGTAGAAATCAATACCCTGTTGGTTTATACCACCAGCTATTGTTCCATCTGCATTTTTTCAACATCAAAAACACCAATCAATGGAGATATATGGCGTTTTAGCTGGGACACTAATGGTGGTGGTGTGGATTATTGAGTCATGTAAAGAATAACATAAAAATAAGTAATACTTCTTAGAACCCAAAATTTAATCTAATTTGTTGATTTAATCTAATGATTATAATGAATTAGACTAGTGAATTGAGTAACTATATTAAATGTAAAGAGTATTATTAATAATGAATTTTGTCATTTATAAGGATAGCTAAGAACATACCAGGGAGAATCCTAGACCAAGAGAAGGATAACCTGTAAGCATCTGCTCCCATTTTCACAAGCTGTTGCACATCGTCCTATTACACCATGCATACAAAATTATTATAAACTACTCAATACATACATCCATAACCCATTTTCAACCATTACCCATTTGCATCTCATGAGGTTGTAAACTCGATGTTAAACTTCCTTCTAGTTTTAAATAAGTGTTATGTTTGACATGATCTTGATCAAGTAAGAGAAGAGTTTTGGATTTCATTTACTGGGTATCGATTGTATGAGTTGACTGCAATTCCACCTTCTAGCATAGAATCCCAGGTGCTGGGTCCTCTCCCTCCTTCTGTTGCCGATGACTCTGTCTGCACCAAAGTCCAGATAAATATCACATCATCGGAGGCTCAACACAATTGGGGGCTAAGGCGAAAATCTCAAATGAGGCCCTATTGATATGTGTTATAGCAATATATAAAATACCATATCAATACTTAAACAGAGTCACTTAAAACTTTATTTTTTTATTTTTTAAGATGTGAAAATATATATGGATCATATGAAAATAAAACATTACAAATAATATTCAACACAAGGTTAAATTCCAAATTGGACAGCTAATCCCAAAAGTCCAAAAGTATTTGAACACCAAGTCATTGCCCATAAAAAACAGTAGACCTGAACAAAAACCAAGAGACATGGAAAAAAAAATCACAATACACCCACAACACTGACCCCCAAAAAGAAAAAAAAAACAATACACCCATAACAATGACCATTATGAATACATACACATATACATATATATATATATATATATATATATATAGAGAGAGAGAGAGACCTGCAAAGCAGAAGAGGCGCAGCCAAAAATGAAATCAGGAGGGAAGTCTTGTCTTGTAACAGCTGTTGGGTCTGGAACAGGAGTTGGGGTAACTCCTCCATTAAATAGGCGGCTAAGAAGATCGGCTGTAGGGGCAGCGACGCCTTTCAAACATCTGATGGTAAAAGAAGGAGACGAAGATGAACCCTTCCTTGCACTCTTCAGATATGGAACTCCCCCAATAGGGCCAGTAATGAATTGGCTTCGTCTCTTTAAGGAACCCAAATGAGTAAGTGATAGATTAATCTTTGGTGAAACAGCGTTAAGAGCCATGGTCAGAGAGAGAGAGAGAGAGAGAGAGTTTATGGTAGGTTTGAACTTTGAAGTTTGAAGAGACCAACTGCTTAAGGGTATTTATTTATAGGGAACGGAGATGGGGGGAAAATTTTAAAAAGTTAGGTTTGTTTCCACTGGTATTATAATTTAATTTATCTTGTACACGTCACACAAATGAGCACAAGATGTTCACGTTGTTCAAAGTATGAATCGTCAACAAATACTAACCTTTAAGTTTCATGCAAACGTCCTATGTTTTATCAAAATAACACAACTTTCCCCTATTTTTTTGTAGAATAACAAAGTAACCACTAACTTTTGAAAATATAGCACCAAATAACTCTCAATGTGCATAAAAGAATCAACATAATCATAAGTAGAATTAAATTGAAAAATATGTCCTTTATACAAATTTTTGTTTCCTTATTTCGTTTGTAATAGATAGCACAACAATGTAAAATTGTTTCACTAATTATCGTTACCTCCCCTTACCTTTACATAATTATCTTTGATCACAAGTTAAATTCAAACATTTTTGTAACAATGTTAATTTGATACCTACCTGTTACAAGTGCTTGTGTTAAGGGGTCATAATGAAATTTGTCCTAGATGTGGAAACGGGAGAAAACTTGGAATTGTGAGGTTGCATTACCTTGATTTACAAATTGATTAGTACATGTTAATTAGCATGTGGTCAAAGAAACGTATAATTGATTGTCCAGATAGGTAACATTAATTATCCATTAGTCAAATATATCGTTCAACTAAAAGAATAAAATGTTCGTTCAATTAAAAGAACAGTACTATTAGAATCTATTTGATCGATCTAATTCATTGTAGTCATTAGATTGACTGTATGTCTCATTAAACAACAAAACTTAGTACTAATTTAACGGCTATAATGAAACTACATCATTAAATTAACAAATTAAATCAAAATTTTAAATTTTAATAACATTACTCATAATAAAACTGTGTGCCCTTATATGAATTGAGACCCGGCGTCTAATTTTTTTTTTTTTTTTTTTTTTACTTTACACGGTAGATCATGTACAGTGACTCCAAGCAAGTCTTTCACTAATACAAAGGGAATGATCTATAGATATATTAGAATGGATCCACATCTCGTTCATACAACATACCGCTTTTATGCTAACATGCACTAATTAAGGTGGCGGCATAATTAAACCCAATTCAACACGTTAGAACTTTGTCAATAGCTGCCTATACCTTTGTCAAAAGCTGCCTAGTTTTTTTATTGGTTAAATTCAACCTCGTGATTTTTATGTTTGATTTATTTATTAATTCGTTTCTGACGAATCGTGTCATATTGAGTTTGTATTGTGTATGAATCGTGTAAAACCTGTATATAAGCAAGTCGAACCGTGTATTTTTTTAATTGACTTCACTATATCCAATTCATGTATTAATCGTATCGGATCGGGTTTACTAATTTACGAAACTAGTGACTTAAAAAATATTCAAAACAATTAATTACGCTATTATTACCGGGTCCATGACCCATATACCACAAAACCAAATTTTCAGTTGGATTCGAATTTGGACCCAATGGGACTGTGAATTCCCCACACCACTACTAGGTTTTGTGACTCTTCAGTGAATAGCCCAATACAGTCCTTAATAGGCCGATGGCTTAGAGGCCCAAAACCATAGTAGGGAAACTCAGGTAATCAAATCATCATCGTCTGATCGTTGGTAGGAGCGTTACAGTTGAATGATCGGTCCGGTTGGGGAAGAGAGCACACAGTGAAAACATGACAGCCACAGCTCAATCGTTCAATGGCAACTTGAAGGTCAACTTTCTTCTAATTTTTCTCACTATTTTCTTTCTCTTTGTTTTTGATCTTCTTTCGTTACTTGCCATTTTATTTGGTTGTTGAGAAACCAAAGGAAAATGAAAGGAAAACAGAAAAGAAAGGGAATATGACTCCAATTACTTGTGTTCCTTTGGTTTTTCAAGTTAATTGAAAAACAAGTCCAGTTCCTGGGTCTAGCACCGGTGTTTGATTTCATATACCCTGGTTTTAGTTAGATGTATTGACATCCAAACGTGTTAGGTGAAATGTCGTATTGCAATAATCTTAGAATGCAAGTTATTACTGCAAGTCTCCAGTGAAACATTGCAGGTGTTTGTCAAAGCATGCCACATGTTCGTGAAATGTACTGAGTGGCTTGTAGTTCTATATGTGTAGTGGAACAACTTTACATTGCCCACTTCTTTTTGTTAAATGTGATCTTTATTTGAATTAATTTTGGATACCTACAAATACCTTGGGTGTTGTCTGTTCATTGGGTCTGGTGTTTCCTGAAGATAAACCAAACCAAGCTTTATGTCCCAATCATTTGGGGTCAGCTCTATGAGTCCGTCTTTGCCATTCATGTCAGTGTTTCCTGATGATCATAAATACTATTTTGGAACTTTTGTCATGTGGCTATGATTTGGCAAGTGAAAAGAATATACACTTTGATATTCATGCAGAAAGCACTTGCTGGGTTAAGACGTATCAATCTTGAAGGGCTGCGATGGAGGGTGTTCGATGCCAAAGGCCAGGTGAGACTGCACCATTTCTTTTCCCCTGCTTTACTTCGTATTGTTAAATTTGATGATTCATCAGGCTAAAATGCTTTGGCAACTGAGTTGACTGCATTAGATGAGACTTTAGTTAATAGAAACTAATGCAATTATTTTCTTCATTTGTAATGGACCTGAATTGCTGTGAAATGAGGCCTGAAAATTATGCTTGTCATCTGGTGTGAGCACAGATGTTTGGACTAGCATTTTCCTTCCTCTAAGTTATGAAATTCCAAATTTAAAAGTGATTTCCTTTTAACATAGGTCCTTGGGAGGTTAGCATCTCAAATATCCACTGTGATTCAGGGCAAAGATAAGCCAACTTATGCGCCCAATCGCGATGACGGGGATATGTGCATTGTTCTTAATGCAAAGGATGTTTGTGTAACTGGGAGAAAACTTACTGATAAGTTCTACCGATGGCATACTGGGCAAGTACCTTTCTTTTTGGCCTTTAATATTATAATGAAACTGTAATGTTTATATGTTTTTGGTATTGGGCCTCCCCAGTTTGGTGCTATCTGGGACAGTAATGAGCTAATCAAATGCTATGAAAAGCGAAAAAGCTGAAGGCTATGATTTCATTGATGCATATTTGGAATGCCCTCAGTTTGTCATGATGTTGGATATATGTGATGTAGGTATATAGGCCATCTAAAGGAAAGGAGCTTAAAGGACCAGATGGCCAAGGATCCTACTGAAGTTATTCGCAAAGCTGTCTTACGCATGCTCCCGAGAAACAAGTTGCGTGATGTGAGTGCTGTTAAATTGTTGTTCTTTCCCTAGAACTTATTGTCCAGCAATGTTGACATGTTTAGAATGTAGTCGTGTACCATCATTTTAGATAGAAATTATTTCACTTCTCCATTAAGTACCACAGAGAGTGATTTACATTGCCCTTGTCGAACTCTCATCTCCTCACTTCCCAAAAATTATGCAAAAAAAAAAAGGGGGAAAGAAGAGAGAGACATTGATTCTTCGTTTCTTATAGGGGAGGCACTTTGATAGGGTGGATTTGACTTGAAAGAAGTATTGATAATACCGTGCCATAAAATATGCCACAGAAGTAGTAGTTTTTTTATTGAAGTGCACTAAACCATTCAGTGTGTGCCTTATGTGGAACAAGCACTGCCACCTAAAGAGCATTTACGACGTCATGCAATTTCATATCTAAGACACTTGGGTTCCTCTGGAAGAGAAGTGTAAACTGCTTTTTCATTACCCACCAGTGCCAAATGACTGTAATTCTTTCGGGACATGAAAAGTGTGATCACCTGTTTAACATATCAAGGTGGTTGCTGGAGACAGGTTGAGGGTATTGTATGGATGATGGTTTTACAAGCAAGTTGTGTTGGTTGGAGAGTAATCGAGGGAGGACTATTGAGCAGAGTTAATGTTTCATAAATCACTAAAGCTTGCTTGTTAGATCTTTTTATACTGGTGGTGGATTCAAAGCAGTTTGTTGGTTTACGAGCTTGAAAGATATGATTAGATAATTTATCCTGGAGGCGTCCTGTGTTTCTGTACTTTTAACATTGCTGCTTTGGTATGCAGGATAGAGATCGAAAACTGAGGATATTTGCTGGCAATGAGCACCCCTTTGGTGATAGGCCCATCGAACTAGCTGTGATGCCTCCACGACAAGTAAGAGAAATGCGTCCCCGCGTGAGGCGAGCTATGATTCGAGCTCAGAAGAAGACTGAGCAACAGCAAGAAGGCACTACGGATACAAGAAAAGGCAGAAAGAAAGAAGAGGTCAAAGCAGAATTGAGTGCCTAGAGAAGTATGGCAAGAGATTTGCTTATATACTCCATGTAAACACCCTAGATCTGGTCATGGGCTCCTGCTTTTCTTCTTTTTTTTTTTGGCTCAAAAAATGATATTGGCATGGCAGCCTTCCCTTGGAATCTGTTATAATGTCATCGGGATTTTGTTTAGATGGGGTACTTATTTTGGCAAGCATAGAAAGAACAATGGGGCTTATCAGTTTTTCTTTGTCGTGTTTGAAGCTCAAGTTACGATGAGGATTCTGCTACACATTCTATTTTTTGGCGGCTTGCCGAGCTTGATCACTAAGCTTAGTCTTCCTGTTTAGAACCTTATTAATGATTGGCTAACTTGGAGTAGGCATCTTGCGTTGAAGCAATACTAGGACGGTAGATTGATAGTTTTCTCAAATACATATTGCATTTAGTTGTGCTTTTTCTCTTTGGATTGTTTGAAACATCAAGAGTGCTCGTGATACTGCATCAAGAATGTGTGTAATATATTCAGTACGCAAGATGCAGTGAACGCGGTGCAAACTGCCATTGAATGAGATATACGTCTTATTTTGATGTGTAATACAAAATGGTCTGCGATGTTACTTGTTTTCGTATTATTGTACCAAACATCACATGAAGAGCTCAGAGGGATGATTTTAAAGTGAACAACTAGGTTGAACATTAGTTCACCAAACTAACGCTCCACCAGGTGGCTTTTTAACTTAACACAAACCAAATCAAGAGCAATTGGAGTTTGAATGAAATTCAGTTCATGTATGAAGCACAACATTCAGAAAAGAGAGTACAACAACATGAGATCCTTATGTAATTGATTTTGGGGTTTACAAAACATGCGAGACATCAGATAAATACATATTAGTTTAAACAATTGAAAATAAAAAACAAAAACTGGCAAAAGCAAGCATAAGTAGCACAAATCAAAGAAGGCCAATAGCTTCATCACTACACAGCACAAAATCTCCTCTAAATTACCAAAAGAAAGGCAAAATAGGATGAGGCAAAAAAGATCTACGATCCTAATCACTTGAAGATCCATCATCGTCGTCTTCATGCTCTGTAACCACCTTCTCTATAAACCTCTTCCTCACTCCATCAAGTACAGCTTTTCTAGACTGTTCATTACCACTCTGGCCATCAGTAAGCACAGGATCCGACTGGCAGAGAACTAACGCAACACCTACAAATTTTGATGAGCAAACTCTTCAATCAGGACGTCTCAGAATCAGGCCAGCAGGTTAATCAAAAAAAATGTGACCAAAATCATCGGATTCAAGTTTTAAAACCTGAATGAAGCAAACTAAGCAGAATAACAGAAACCACTTTTATGTTTGTCCATTGAAACAAAAAGGAGTTCTAGAAGGAAATGATTGGCACTCAAAGAACACTGCATAAATGATAAACAACATTGCTGAAACTGTTGGTTTATCACTGGCGTATGTGATATATCGATTTTTCAAGGCAACCCAGGGAACTAGTAACAGGTCCTTCAACCTATATTCCTCTGTAATTATAAATATATTATGTAGAGACTTTTTAATCCTAGCAAGCCACTGATCATTGGACAGGTCCCCTTAAGTGTTACAAACTCTGGCTGAGAAAACACAGTAGCATGTGATTCAAGCATAGAATACACAAAACACTCCCATTCCAAAAAGGATTAAGGAGCAATGACATTGATTTTTTTTCTGCGATGATTCCGACAGATCAATTATGTATCATAACAAAATTTTGTTATATGCCTATACAACTCTCATGGCGACAGGAAACACAGTAGCATGTGATTCAAGGGGCATATGGCAAAACAACTGGAGAGAGAGAGAGATGCTTGGCAAGATATTCAGGAAAGTTACCTTCCGGAGAGCAGCTCCGACCAAAACTATGCAAGCCCACATAATTTGCCTTGACAGCACTATTGTTGTACACCAACAAAGTGGGAAGATTACGATCTGGATAATTAGGAATGCAATCAGTAGAAATTATCTTAACAAATTTTGTTGCGGGGTATCTTGCCGCCAGTTCTTCCAAACATTGCAAAAGTACCCTGCATTCTGGATACCTATCACAAAGTACAGCAGAGTTAGACACACACACGAGCATATTTGCTTCTGTATTTTGTTGTATATATGCATTTGTTATTCAAACAGATTTACTGAAACGATAGAACTCAGCACCCCCTACAGTAAAGCTATTAATACCATATACTGAAGTGAAGATTGAAAAAAGAATGAAGCTATCCATAACAATTACCCATCCTTGTACAAGATCACGACAACCCAAACGTCCGGGGAGCTTGTGAAACCTCGCGCACAAAATCCGAACCAGAAATCGGAATCACTGATCCAAATCTCGAAACCTTAGCTACTTCTCTCATCTCTGCCAACCTCTTCTTCCTTTAAATACACAACCACCACGAAAATAGAATCACTTAATAGCAAACTTGAAACAAATACAGTTAATTACATCGATTGTAATAATTCAATCACCATTAAAGGGTTTTCAATTTTATTATGTAATTCCTTTCCCTTCGTGGCGGAATTAAGGGATAAAGAGAGTACCTGTATTCTAGGAGGAAGCGATCGTCGTCCAGATCGGGGTCATCTTCGAGATCTTCGAGCTCTTCTTCGGTCTTGTCATCGATCCAAGCTTTGTCTTTGGGTTTGGAATCTAGTTCTTCGGCGGGTGCGAAAGGAGGGGGTTTGAACGCAGGGGGCTTCGGAGGGAGGTTGCCTAATTTTCTCTGAATATCGTCCCACTGCGTCGACGCTCCTTCCACGTCCTTGTACACGAAGTGGTAGTCCGCCATTTTCTATCGTGCTCTCTCTCTCTCTCTCTCTCTCTCTCAGGGTGCTTCGTTTTGCTTCGGGGAGCTTCTCTGATCTTGTGATGATTTGGGAAGAAACAATCACGGACCTCCAAAACAGGCTTGTGATTGGGCCTTCTTTTGGGCCCAACTAAAGATAGAGTTCAAAGCATGAACCGTTGGGCCCAACTGGCCTATTCAAATCAACAATTACAAAACGAAGGCCCACTTTCCCAGCAACAAGAGCCTGCAAAGAAATCTTTAAAAAGTCTCTGAAAACAATTTTTGATTGCAAAATCGCTTGAATTGAGTTGATCATTTCTAGATTAAAACAGCAGAGGACAAATAGTTGTTTGGTTCAATTGATCTTTATTGTTCCTTCCTTGAAGGGGTATAGGGTTAAGTAAACCAGCATAGGACATGAGTTGGAAAAGGGGAAGGGAATTCCTACACATGGAGCCATCACCATGGTAGCAAACTATACATGCAAACAACCTTCATGCGAGGTGTTAAAATACACTCAAAAGGTCATAACCATCTATCTATAAGTTTCTCCAGATGAAGAATTAGAACGCATGACAAAGTAATCATTTCATTACAACACAACCAAAGGAGATAGTCCTTTCATTAAGCATTGAATTCTCCACCAACGAGTCAATAACCAAATAATAAGGCCAAGAAATAAGAAACTACACAGCTCACCAGCACACAATTGTAAATCTAAACTGGGAATGCAATATGGTCAACATGACACATACCGAAGATTCAACACATGTGAGAGAATCGAAACCTGCCGCCAAAGAATCTTTCAATAAAAATGTATTAATCTCAATCACTTTATCAACATCAACTGCCTGATGACTAGTCGGTACAAGAATACAACACCACAAAGAATAACAACACAACAGAGGAAAATGAAAGAAAAAGAGGAGGGGGGGGAGGCCAACGGAGAACATACAATGAAAAAAGTAGCACCTATATCTGCCAACTACCTAACCCAAGTAACTAAACAGAAATACAACAGTAAAAAAAATATATTCAAAACTTTCCTTGCCTTCTAAAGTTCTGGAGTTAATTAGCTTTGGTGCTTCTATCTTTGCACAACATATGCCACTCTTGTAGCACAGCGGCCTGTAGAGCACGATGCTCAACCTCCTCCGCGGTTAACTCAAACAAAGTTGATGGTTTCTCCCCTTTTTCCTTCTTTTCCTTGTCCTCTGTTGTCTTTTTATCGTCGTCTTGCTCCTCGTTGCCTTTTTCTTCTTTGTCATCAGATTTTGGAGCCTTGGGACGGGGTTGAGCAGCCTTTAACAAGGCTATCCGTTCCATTGAGGTCCTTAATCTCTCAGCAGCAGCCACCTTTACTTCATCTTCTGGCATGTACTCAACCCCGCCATCAGTAAGGTCATCCAACCAGGCCTGTAGGTCTGACTCAATCTCCTTTGTGATGGATGCATCAGAAGCTCGAACAACAAATTTGCACATCATGGCCGTTGTCTCATCACCCAGGTCCACATTTCTGCTCACTTCACTGGCACCAAAAATCATCATGCCCAAGAAGCCTCCATACCATGTTTTTGCAGCAAAGCAGAGCTGTTCAAGACCAGAAAGTAATTAAAGTAGACATTGGGTACCTCTGAGGGGCATCGGCAGTGAAGCCAAACCAGATCTAAGAATGATTTGATATTTTAGCTTTTGAAGAGGGGAGAGAGGGGGTGAGCAAACAACAGTACCTTCTGGTTCTAAAGTTCAGAGACTAGTCATCATGTTTCAACTTGTATTATATTGTACTTTTTGACATCTCAATTATTTTTTCATGATCTTTCCCTAAGACATTAATAAAATTTCTCTCACGGTTCACAAGATAAAGTTAAGCAAAAAGGTAACTATATATGAGCCAGTAACTGATTTCAGCTCCAAACTAAACAAACTAATGCACGCTTGAAGAGTGAAAGATTAAACATATCATGACAGTAAACAGCAGATGTGGGTAAAGGAGCAATGCAAGGTCGATTTAAGTAATCACCAGTACGGAAGTTCAATTTAGGTATTATGTCGATGAAATGGTTGCACATCTATAATGGAAAGAGTTGGTACGTCAACAAAGAAATATTAGAATGTACCTGAAATCCAGCCACTGTCCGGATAATATGTGAGCAAACTCTATGGAAAGGCTTGGAAGACAGAGATTTCAGTCCACTCAGAAAAGGGGAAGCCCCATATTGCTGTGCAGCAGTAGCCTTAAATCCACTTCCTTCATATGTGTATGTGCCAGTGTACTCCACTATTGCAGGTAAACTAGGCCATAGGCGGAAATATTCAACAGGTGAGATTTTATGTGGCATGAGAATCTCAGACAATGGAATCTTGTAAGGAAGACATCTCAAAATCACAGGTTCTCCTAGTTCTGGCCTTAGACTTTTCTTTTGTCTCATGACTTGTGGATCTTCATCAGCATAGTCCCCTTCATAATCTCCTGAAGCACCACTACCATAAAAGGGGTAGTACAACACTTGAACCCAAAGAGCACATCTCTCAAAGTGGGAGACGCCTACAGTCACACTGCAAAGCACTGGATCCTACAAACAATCATATCAAGTAAATTTTAACATAAACCTACATATTTAAAATACTTTGGGAACAAGGAAAAACACAACTAAATTTTCAAAGTGAAAACACTTGTTATCATTTCCTTGTGGGATCAGAAGTATAGGCTTAAACCAAAAACATAAAATAAATCAGTAAATAACGCGCACAAATGCTATCGAACTTGTAAGCGCGCACGTGAAGCAGGAACATATAACTTTTGCTGGGTCCTTTTTTGAATTCTTAGCTTGTTTTTTTGGATTTTGTGCTTGTGGTTTCTCAATATCGGTTCAATGCAAGAACTGGAGTCCTGGGACTCACTAAAAAACATGCTTTTTCAGAAGACCTTGGACTTTTCTTCTCTCATCTGCGCACACTCATATGACCAAGCATTCCATAATTAGTATATCCTAATAGAAAGTTACTCAAATTCTAGGATCGTAGGACAGAAAGCTACAACTTTTTTCTTTTTGGGAAATTGAGCGGCTGAATAAGAGAAACTATATCAAGGAGATAAAATAGAGACAGAATAGTCCAAGCACACCCTACGTGTGCACAGAGAGCTGCAACCAAAAGAGACTTCATTGAAGAGAAAACCTCAACAAATAGAATCAAAAGACTCACAACTGTACATTACTTTCTCCCTAAGGCTGATACACATGCTTTAAGGTTAAAAATAGAAACATTCAAGATCCCACAATTCACTGTTTCCAAATGCACCATTATGAATAATGCAAGGCCATTACACAGCTCAGCAACAAAGCAGTTCAGTTTTTTAAACCACTATCCCTTATACTTCAACAACTTAGTAATGCCCAAGTCCTGACAGACCATAAATGTAGCAACCATATGCCAACAAAAATCGTGCAATCACACCGAAGAAGAGGCTGTTGATGCTTTTAACCTGCTTATGGCATACAGATTATCAAACCCACCTGCAGTAGTTTTTGCTTCTTGTTTAAGAACAAAAATTCATCAACCAAGAAATTACAAGAAGTAAACTAAAAGAAAAATATGCATTGACGAGTCACAATCAATATATTAAATGATATCCCAAAGCAACCTGTGAATTAAGATCGCGCAATTGCCGCACTGCTTGAGGAGATCCATCCATAAAATATAATCCACCAGATAGCCCAACTCGAATATCGACCCGATTCAGCTCAATTTCAGTCAAATTTAGAACCTACAACAGATCTGATTGTTAGCACAACTGGAAGCAAATCCCCCAAAGGCTTTCACTTATTAAACTTAATATCACCTTCAAAATCTAATCAAAAAAGAAACTTAATTTGTAAAAAAATAGAAATGGGTATAATGCAAAGAATGAGAAAGTAACATTAGGAGATAATACTTGACAAGTGTGTTCAAGAACTTGAATGATTTCAAAAATGCTACCTACCTTCGAATAATGTCCCATAGAGTGCATTATAATAGCTATTTAATCATAGCACACCACAAAACCACAAATTAAGCATATTCAAAATGAATGACATGTCACCTTAATTTCATTATTTAGTTCTTTTTTTGGTCTACAATATCTCTCCTTTTTTTCCATTTCCCCATAATCTTATGCAAAGAAATTCTTGTGCATGTGATAGCACCATCACAAAATTTTCCTATTTTAATTTTTAATAATCCATTACCAATCTATGACTTTTAACTAGCCACAAACAAACATGTGCATAATGTAAACGGGTCTTTCCTCTTTGATCTCATTCAGTTGATGGTACCCTTCCCATACAAAAGAGAACTACAAAAACATGCTGTAGAAGAACCCTATTTCACTTTAAAATTGACACCTTGAGATATTTCTCCTCATATGAGAAAGGTGCCTCTCAGAACCTTCTTTGGCATATATGGAAGGAGCACGATACTAAAAGTTCACAAAATTTGGAGGTTCTGACTATTCAAGTGAGACTTTTACTATGCCACTGTTCAGCTGGGGTGTTCAGCTGGCACTGGACTTCAAATACCTATTTCTGAGTTCCTAGTCCCTACTTTCTATCTTGTCATGTGCTGCTGTTTGATCATTCAAGTGTCCACCTCACATGTAACCAGACAATGGTCTTTATTGCTTTATTCACTATAATATTTATTGAAAAAAAAAGGGAACATCTCTATGCATACAACATTTCTGGCAAAAAGGAGTTTACAGACGCATCTACAACAGTTAAGGAAAGATGTTCTGACCTTGAGATGCAGAGTGATCCTTCCATCACTTGAATCTGTCAAATGATATGCTTCGACATAGCAAGGGTCACTACTACCAGTCAGAGTATATGCACTTGGAGGAACTTTTAGTAAAGTGGAGTCAATTCCTTTTGTTAGCAATAGAGTTAATTCATTAGGATCAGGGCTCCAAAGTTCTAAAATAGCCTTGTGAACCAACCCTTCCAACTTTCGGTCCTGAGCTGTAGGTGCTTCATAAAACTGAACAGTTAATTTGTGGTGGCTAAATGGGTAATCTCCTGTGGCTTCACTTACACCAGCCCACCTGAAAAAGAAACACAATGTAACTAATTATGCTAGAGAGAAAAAGAGGGGTAACTATTTCCCTGGAAGGACTTGTAGATGAACACAATATTCTTGAGCCTAGGTTGGTGCTTCAAACTTCACACAGAATGTAGGACTGGGTTAAGCTGTGGTCAAGGGATAACTCAAATCAGACAATATCATAGGCAGTTGTGATGGGCCATGACAGGCCCTTCGGATAGGCTTTGGTTAGCCTTCAACCCACAGTCAAGTTGCAGGAATAGAATTCTAACTTGGGCAGATTGAACATGGCCAACCAAAGTCTATCCAAATGAGTAGTTGGCTCTAATTATAAAAGGTACCAATTCAACCAAGGCACATGTGGACTGAAGTTGAGTGTGCTTGGCAATCTGATTTAGCCCGAGCCGGAGTCCCTGACTAGATATATTTATGTACTATGAACATACAACATAATACAAACAGTACAATAATTGTCAGAATTACGCAAACCTTGAATGCATTCTGGTCATTATATGCCCCTGTTGGTTACTTGGAGATTGGCATAGTCATGTGCAATGGCTAAAAATTGATTCCTGGGATAATAATGGAGGTTGGGGGTAGGGAAGGTCGAGGATGGCAATAAGAAGTTGCATAAGCTTACAATTCTCTAGGACAATGAAAAAAGAAAAAGTTGCATGACCATCAAATAACAGGAAGTACATCCACTATTTCACTGCTTCAAACATGGTACAATGCCAAGTAGTTTTGAGGAAGTCATAAAGCTTGGACTTAACAGCAAAAACTGCAGCCTTTCACCTTCGGTTTCCTTTCTCCGCTGACAGGTTTTATTCCCATGTAAAAAAAATTAAAAGAGTCTTTTGTCCAAAAATAAAGGTTATATATATCCAAATGAAATTCCAGTGCACGGTATGCACTGTCCTCTTCCTGTAACAGTCATAGGACCTTAGTAAAATTCACACTTGCACCCAGATTATAAGATTCTACTCAGCCTGGTATTCGGAATTACAAGATAAGAATGGGATGCTCACTTGATTTCTGGATGACTAGAAACATATTTGATTCTCTGCAATATTAAACGGCATTGATGCTTGTTAACTGAATCAGCCAAGCCGTTGCTCCGAAACTCTTCAAGCTCTTTGGTCAGCAACTGCCCTGCCCTAGCATTTCGTGACCCCAACCTCTGAGCACATAGAAGAACTGCCTGAACATCTTGAAGCCTATTTGTTGTAGTTGCAGATGATTCAATATTGAACAACATTTTATGGATATTGGATATAAAAATGTTTAGCGTGTCCTCGGGATCATCAGCTAGAAGTGGATCCAAACCTTCTAGATCAATATGTTCTGAGATAGCCCAAATTAGACGAGCAAGAATTCTAGGGGTATTCACCTGCCAAATGGAAATGATGTTAACTAACCAAGACCCAATGGAAATAACAAATGCTTGTCGTACACAGAATGAGAGTCAACACAAAAGATATACACATAGGAGCAGAATGCAGTTAACAAGAAAAGAGAAGAAGAGAAATAAGGAAAGAATACTTGAAACTTAAAACAAGTGAATTGATAAATAAGAAACATCTTTCCAAAATGGGTATAAGTACACTTTCCAATGAAATAAAGCCATAATACAATCTGACCCCATAATACAATCTGGCGACAATGAAGTTAGCAAAGTTTAAAGCTTCGGCATATACGTAGTGATATGTTCCATGAAGCTTATGTCTAATACAATCTGACCCATCATTTTGCTCATACTTAAGAGCGGGAAAATAGGCTCTCTTTTTTTTTAAGAACTCGGGGAAGATAGGCTTTTTAAATGAATTTTTCCTTCCCTCCTGCCATTTTTAAGCCTTTTTCATTGTACTCCACATATCTCTGCTCTCTTTTGGGAATGTAGGGGCCATTATGTAAGTAATATAAAAACTAGTGATACTAGTTGGGGTTAAAGATCCAAATTAAAAATTTGTTGTTATAATTATAAACTTAAAGAGTGACAGTTTAGCTCACTTGTTAAAATAACGAACATAAACCTCATGACTACAATACTTACCTGCAACGCACAATATAAACTTATAGCATGTTCAAATAAACATATGTTCTGGATGCAGGACTAAATAAAATAGGTTGGAAAGAGCTAGGTGAGGCGTCACATATATGAAACTTTAGAAGGTGTACAAACCTCGCGTAGATCTTTGACAAGTTCCCATTGCAAGTTTTGCAATCGTGTTTCATTTAAAATCTGATCCTGAGACGCCCCGTCCTTGACTCTTTTGACACCTCCCCTGGTATCATAAATATGGCAAAGCCTAACCAGCAGCTTCAGATAGCAATCAATGGCATATGTTCGACCCTCGCAATCCCACCTAACACATGGCCTACACACTTCCACCACTTCCAAAGCCGGCTCTGTCCAATTTAGTGCGCCATAACCAGTTCCATATGCCAATGCTCCAATCACTCTGCTCTCCATACCTGAATTTTTTTGTTCAGGCAAAGGCAAGGACAACTGAAAGCAGCTTTCTACCAATGTGGCAACTAATTCTTCTCTGAATAAACCTTTGCTTGTTACACTGTTGAGGTCATCTTTAATCCGTGCATCCTCAAAAAGTGAAGCAATATCAGTTCCAGGAACAGGTTTCTGACCTCTTCGAACACTTTCCTTTGCGAACAGATCAACACACAGAGCAGTCCTACAAATGCATGCTAAAGCATGCATGCGATCTGATTCAGCCCTCAAGTTTCTCACCATGAGAAGCAACCTTTTAAACAAAGAAACCTGCAAGAAGAAAAAGACATAGCCTGACGAATGTTTATGGTCACCTTGAGTGTATTAACATGATCCAAAGCATGAACCATCACAGAACTTTCTCATATTATATTATTTTACCTTTTATGTTGAGGGATGCAATGTTATGATGTTATCACCCCACAACCATATGAAAAGCAAATTAGCAAATGTATTCTCTTTGCATTTTGATGGTCATTGGAACACTAATTTATTCTAAACTCTTAAAATGCATAAAATATATGAAAAGCATATATGTTCTGGTTAAAAAACAATATGCAGATGATTGGTTCAAATCTAAGTTCTTTCCCACCATATTTAGTCCCCTTCTCTTTTTTTTTTCATTAGGATGAAAGGCCACAACAGACCTGTCTTTCATAAAATGGCTCCAAGTTATCGAGATTTTAGTAAGTATATTCTTAGCTTGATATGCTCCCAGCGGCACAGCAAATTAGTCTATCTACTATTCGTTACTTTACATGAACAGAAATTTGCCCACGACATTTAAGAAGAGGAATAAAGCAGGAAATGGGTAAACGAACCTGCATACTAAGATCAAGAAGATGTAGATTCGTAACAACAGCCCTCACAATACTCTCCCTTGCCGAAGAAAATTCTTGCCTGTCCCAAAGAGTAAGAATTGCAATGGTCGCCGAGGAAGCCCACTCTGGCTTGCCTCCAGGGACATCAGCCAAGTACAACATGTTAATCCCCACCTCAAAAATCAATGCCGGATCTAACGACGATGCCAAGAATGGTGCCAAGTGCGTAACCACATCCGACACTCCCACAAACCTCTCCCCATTACCGGACTCCATTCCATTGGCACTGGGACTTTTGGACGACCTCGAAAGCTTCCGAATCACTTCAATTGAACCCGAAGCCACTGATTTCACCGCATACACAAGTGGATAGACAGTGGCCCTAAAACTCTCCACCGGAAGAATTAATGACCTTGACATTATCGTGCTTCGCTTCCTCCATACAAAGTCAACCATGGATGAAACCCAATTTGATCGAATGGCAACGGAATTTTCACTATCTACTAGCTTATCACCAGCCAATCGGCTCATTCTTTTCGATTCAAACTCCTGAAACAACCTTCCAACGGACTCAAACGCGACTTTTGACACCGCATCAGACTTGTCCAGCATATTATGACCAATTCTAGTCCACCAATTCGAAACCCTATCCAACAAATTCATGTTGTTCTCACATAATGTCACGAGATCATCCCGCGCGAGGATGCAACCAAGGGTTTCCGTGATGGAGAAGCGGAGATTGTCGCTGGGAGAGTCGAAGCAGTTGGAGATTTCTTTATTGCAATCGGCGATTAGCTTACCGAGACGGTGCGAGGGTATGGCGGCGAGTATGGAGACTGCGGCGGCAGTGACATCAGGATCGGGGAAGTCGAGATCGGAGCGAATGCCAGTACAGACGGTTTCCCAAAGGTCGGCGGTGAGGCGTGTTGAGCGAATTAAGTCGAATGCTAGCTTTTTCGATATGGCGGAGGCCGGAGAGGCCACGATCTCTTCCACGGCGGACTTAGCGATCACGGAGATGTCGCGGCCCGCCGCCGATTGCTGGAGAGCTTGAAGGAGTGCGCCGGATTGACGGAGAGCGTCGTTGGACCGGAGGTCCGCTTGGATCTGAGCAAATAGTATGTCCATTTACGTGTGAGAATTGAGATTGAAAATGTCAGGGTCTTGTGGAATTGCTCATACGCTATAATGAGCTCGATCTCTATGGTGTTTGAATTTGATGAATGAGGCGCATACTGAATTTTCCTGGGTTAGATTTCTTTCTGCTAACAGAGAGAGATGGAGAGAACTGAGAAGAACGGTCGAAGGATTGCTTCGCACGGAGTAGTCTGTCGTACTCTGTTATTCGATTTGGATCCATGGGTGCTGGTCGTTAAGTTTTGGGTCCGGGTTGTCCCGGAAAGATTCTGGATTTTTAGGGTTAATCTCATTTTGTATCCTGAAATATCGTTCGAATTTTAATTTATACCTCTAAAGATTAAAAATTTTAATTTACAACCCTCAAAGATAGAAAATTGTATTAATGTACACCCCCAAAGATCAAAAATCTCAATTTGCACCCTCAAAGATAGAAATTTGTATCAATGTACACCCCCAAAGATCAAAAATCTCAATTTGCACCCTCAAAGATAGAAATCTGTATTAATGTGCACCTAAAACTAAATTGATAAATTATACTTAGATCCCCTCATATTTTTCACTTAATCATTTGAACCCCTTCACATTTAGAATATTACCCCTACATCTCATGACGTTTGTACATGTGTAAACATAACCACTTTTCGTTGATATCTATTAATATAATCGTTAAAAAATATGATTTTATCCTAATAAAAAATTATAATTTCATATTACCCTTTATTTTGTGAATTCGATATACTCTAAAGTTCAAAATCAAGCTTACCATTTGAATGTCTAATAGAATGTAGATATTTATAAAAAGGAAAATATGAAAAACATTATATAAATATCTACATTTTATTAGACATTCAAATGGTAAGCTTGATTTTGAACTTTAGAATATATTGGACCCATAAAATAAGGGTAATATGAAATTATAATTTTTTATTATGATAAAATTATATTTTTTAACGGTTATATTAACAGATATCAATGAAAATGGGTTACATGTTGTACGTGCATAAATGTCATGAGATGTAGGGGTAATATTCTAAATGTGAAGGGGTTCAAATGATTCAGTGAAAAATATGAGGGGATCTAAGTATAATTTATCAATTTAGTTTTAGGTGCAAATTAATACAGATTTCTATCTTTGAGGGTGCAAATTGAGATTTTTGATCTTTGGGGTGCACATTGATATAAATTTCTATCTTTGAGGGTGCAAATTGAGATTTTTTATCTTTGGGGGTGCACATTAATACAAATTTCTATCTTTGAGGGTGCAAATTGAGATTTTTGATCTTTGGGGTTGTAAATTGAGATTCAAACTATCTTTCGGGGTGTAAAATGAGATTATAAAATCTCATTTTGACCCTGAAAAAATTTAAAAAAAAAATTAATTTGCTCTCTGAATTATTAATTTTTCTACGTTATTCTCTCAAAGAAATAAAAATATTTGGTCGAATAACTTATTTTCATTTGGGCAGCCATATATTTTGTATCAAGTCAATCAATCAAGAATTATAAAATAGAAGAACGATCAAATAAAAATAAGACAGTGGACCACATTGAAACATTTTTATTTTTTTGAAAAAATAATGTAAAAAAAAATAATTATTCATGGGACAAATTAAAAAATTTTGAATATTTTAAAAGACAAAATAAAATTTACCCTAAACATTCGGTGTAATGAGGGTGTTACCATTATGAAAGTGAACTTTACTTTTTATATAGGCTTTAGTAATGATGCTCACGTAGTGTTATTGTTATATTTAATACTAGTTATTTTTCGTGTTTGAAGGCACAGAGTAATAAAAAAAATTGTCAACAATAAATATATTTGTATTCACACTCAAAATCAAATTACAAACATAAAAGAGAGATAAAAAAATTTAAGTATCGATTGTAATGGGGGTGAGCGACGTTAGTGATGGTAGACGATAGTAGTGATGGTGGGAGACGATGATGATTGTGGTGGGTAGTGACAATCATGGTAGTGGTGGTAGCCGCGAGTGACAACGGTGATAGTGGCGATGAAATTTTTGGTGACAATAATGGTAGTGGCAGCAGTGGTGGTAGTGGGTGTGGGAGGTGGTGGACGACGATAATGATGGTTAGTAGTGGTAGTGGTGGGACGACGGCGGTGGTTGTGGGCAGTGACGATGGTGGTGGTGGGCAACGATAGGTGTTTCTAGACGACAGTGTGATGAGTGATAGTAAATGGATGCAGTGGTGAGTATGGTGGAGGTAGGTAATAGTGGGTGACTGTAATGGTGGGCAATGACGAGTGGTGATAGTAAGTGTGGTGGGGATGGGTGACAATGACTGGTGGTGATAGTGGGCAATGACAGGTGATGATTGGTCGTGATAATGGGTGACGGTTAGCAATAATGATAGTGGTGGGTGCTGACAATGGGGCGACGATGTTAATGGGATGATTGTGGTAATGGTAATAAATATAAGAATAAGATAATGATGGTGATAGTGGACAACGATGATAGCAATCAATGGTGGGTGACGATAGTAATAATAGTGACAGTGGGGCAATAAGAGGGGTGGGTTGCAAATGGGGCAGTGGTGGTGGTAGGGGTGTAAGTGGGGTTGGGGCAGTGGTAGTGGGTGACAATGGGCCAGTGAGGGGGTGGGGTGCAAGTGGGGCAATGATAGTGGTGGTAGTTTATGATGATCGTGAGTATAGTGATGGGGCGGTGAAGGTGGTGGTGTTAAGGCAGGGGTAATGATGATGGGTGGGGCAGTGGAGGTGGTAGTAGTGGAGAGCTGTGGTAGTGGTGGTGGAGCAGTGGCTGTGATAGGGTTGAGATAGTTGTTTTGGCGGTGCCGGCGTCAACTGTGGTGATATGGGGGTGGGTTGTGGTGGCAGTGGTGGTGGAGCGGTGGGGGTAATGGTGATAGAGATAGTGGTAGAGCGATTCCAAACACTTTTTTTTTAAAAAAAATATTTATGAGAAATAATTTATAAAAACACTTTTAAAAAATTACTCCAAAAATACCTTTAGGAGTCTATTTTTTCTATTAAATTTAGGGTTTTAATATTAGCCATTAAAACACTTATGAGAAATTTTTTTTTTTTTAAAGTACTTATGAGAAATAATTTCTAAAAATACTTTTAAAAAATTACTCCAAAAATATATTTAGGAGCCTATTTTTTCTATTAAATTTCGGGTTTTAATATTAGCCATTAGATTAATTTTAAAATAAAATTTAAAGAGATAATCGCGAATAGTAAAAGTCGTTTTGTTTATCTTTTGATAGTTGAATTATATTGTACTTTATTATCTAGATATACTAATTATTATTTATTCCTTCAAGCACAGGCAGTGGTGGGGCGGCGATGGTGGTAGTGGTGGTGACGGCGACGATAGTGGTGGTGGTGACGGCGACGACAGTGGCGGTGGTAGTGATGGTGACGACAGTGGCGGTGGTGGTGATAAAAATAGTGGTGGGGTAGTTTCAAACAATATTTTTTTTTTCAAGTACTTATAAGAAATAATTCATAAAAGTACTTTTAAAAAGACATTCTAAACACACCCTTATGACCCTATTTTTCTTATTAAATTTAGAGTGTTAATATTAGCCGTTAGATTAATTTTAAAGTAAAATTTAAAATGATCTGAACCGCGAAAAATAAAAATCATTTTGTTTATTTTTTAATATTTGAATTGTAAACTACTTTACTATATAGCTTTTCTCAAAAAATAGAATTTGCTATAAATTGTTTGATGTAATTTTAACTAAACAATCTTCAATCTTAATTTTGGCTAAATCTTAGTTGTTATTTTCATCAACTAGACTAACAATTGAGAAGAGATAAAATAGGAGACTAAAACTCAGTTGATGGCTCTCTAAATTTTGTGACTTGCAAACTATTAGCAACATTGAATTTAAATTTGATTTGAATAACATTATTCGACGAATATAAAACTTTAAATTAGTTGTTTTCACGAATATTGTTTCTAACCAGAAAGAGAGCTTGCTTGGTGTAAATTATTTAACTGAAAGACTCAAGAATATAAATCTTAAAATTAAATTTGTGTACACAATAATGAAAGTAAAACCAAAGCAATCACAACCTTGACAGAGGCCCTGAGAAAATCTTTCTTAACTCCTTCCTCAATATTTTTCCTGCTGGACTTTTGGGAATGAAACTAGTAAATGCTACGCGCCTTATTTTCTTGTATGGTGCAACCTGCAGCCAAGAGGAGTAAAAAAAAGACTATGCTATTAGCTCATGCATAAGGATGAGGAGATTCTTGAGAAGTAATCAATCAAATTTTCAAGAATGGTGACTAAATAAATGAAGTTCTATTTTTGAATCAAATATCAAATAAATTCAAGATTCGTAATTTTGATCCGTTCAGAGCATCCCCTTCTACCCTCTCCCTGTCCCTCTTCTTCACATGCCACCTCCTGAGGGCGGCGCTGCGCTCAAAAATTGAACAATGGAGAAAAGATATTTACAAACAAAAGGCTTACACAAAAAGAGTGTATAATGCATATACATTTAAGGAAATCACCTGTTTTGCTACAAATTCCACTACTTGTGCTTCATCAAGGCTGCTTTGAGGACGTCTTACCACACAAGCCATGGGCACTTCACCAGCTTCTTCATCGGGGTATCTGTGAAATTATGATTTAAACTTCAAAAGCCAACCATAACAACATAAAAGTGCTAGTAAATATTGGACACCGAGCTTGCCATTGACGTTCTGTTGAACAATGAATAATGCTTAATTAGATCTATGATTGACACCAGTATTAAGCTCATATCAATGCCAAAGTTCATCTTGATCACCTCAGAATGTAAATTAATCGAAAGCTAGTAAAAAATAGGATGAAGAAAGTCAGAAAAGTGCAGAATTCCATTTTAAAGCTTAAATTCTATGCTATGGAGGCAAGGTGAGGAGTGCATTCAAGCAAAATCAAGGCTTACGGTATCACTGCAGCATCATCAATCTCCAGGTGGGACAGAAGCAATTGTTCTAGTTCAGCAGGGGGCACCTACATTATATACATATATATACCATGTTAGACCTTGAATTTGTAGAATTGTAGTGATAGGTTTCACACACTCGTGGAATATTACCTGGTATCCCTTGTATTTGATTAACTCCTTAAGCCTATCTACGACGTAAAGAAATCCTTCCTCATCAATGTAACACAAATCACCAGTCCTCAACCATCCATCACCAACTAGGGTTTCAGAAGTTTCCTTCGGATTTCCAATATAACCTAAGAAAAAAAACAGATTAGTTATATTCTTCTATTGAGTATTGAAATGGTCGTTTAAAACATGGGTAACGCTAGACCAATTAAAAATGGGATTAAACGATGTGTTAGTGGCGTGATAGTATTTTTAGTCTCATATTACTCATTTAAAATTCAAAATTTGCACATAATGGTCGCACCGCATCATTTGGTCTCATTTTTTTGGGTCTGTCTCCCACTATCCTTAAAACTTTCACTGGAAACTACAATTTAGATTGAGTAGGGCTGGCCCTGACCTGGTGGTTGGCGCAAGTGCAAAGAGGAATCAGGAAGGGTTTAAACTAGAAAGCATTACCTTTCATTACTAAGGGTCCTCTAATCCAGAGCTCCCCTTGGTTTCCCGGAGGCAAAGCAACGCCTGCGTCTGGATCCACAAGTTTTGCTTCACAGTTGGCATTTAGCCTTCCCACTGAACCCCAACGGAGACTTTCTTCTGGACCCACTGCTCGAAAGGCTGAACCAGTTGTTTCAGTCAATCCATAACCCTTGATCAGAGATTTAGAGGTCAGTATAAAAAAAAACATCACAATTCCGAGTTACGAATTAGTTAAGAGTAACACACTGAAATGCTAACTGAATGATTGGACTTTTTCACATAAATAGTTAATTTTGCAAGACCATGGTAGATGGCCTAGATAATGCTGCTAGAGACCAAAATGTAAGGTTGCTTGCTGCTTTGTAAGATCATGATATGTACTACTCCCATGAGCATCAATTCAACATTAGCAATCAGTCCGTTTGCACAATCTGTCAAACAGCCTCAAATGTTGTGAAAATAGCAACAATATCTCCCATCAATTTTAAAAGAGCCAAACCCATAATACTTAAAGCAAACACTCCCAACCGGTGTGTTTGGTTTAAGTATTAGAAAGGATCAGATTTGGACAAACAAGTCCATCCCATACTCATCCATCCGGCTTTTGAGCTAATTATAGTGATAATATCTCCACACCTCATGTTTGATTCAAGTATTAAAAAATAGTGGACTCCACATTTATCTCATCTAATACTAATACTTTGTTTAGATAGAATATTGAATGACTAGTTATTATCCGTGTCTGAAGTCACAGAGTAATAAAAAATAAATATATTTGTATTTATATTTATATTCAAAATCAAATCACAAACACAGAGAAGAGATAAAAAAATTTAAACATTGATTTGTACTTGAGATGTGGTGGACGGTAGAAGATGGTGATGGTTGTGGTGGGTGGCAATGACTGTGGTAGCAGTGGTGGCAATGATGGTGGTGATGACGGGAGGGCGGCAACAACAATGGTGGTGGCAGCGGTGACAGCGACGGTGGCGACAGTGGTGGTGGTGGTGGCGACGGGAGGGCGGCAACAACAATGGTGGTGGCAGTGGCGACAGTGATAGTGGCAGCGGCGGTGGTGGTGGTGGTAGCAACAGCGGCGGCAGAGGTGGCAGCGACGGCAACCGTAGTGGCAATGGTGGTGGTGGGGTGTAGAGGTAATGGTGGGACGGTTTCAAACACTATTTTTTTTTTAATGTATTTATGAGAAATAATTTATAGAAATATTTTTAAAAAGTTACTCCAAACACACCTTTAGGAGTCTATTTTTCCTATTAAATTTAGGGTGTTAATATTAGTCGTTAGATTAAATTTAAAGTAAAATTTAAAGCGATCTCAGCCGCGAATAACAAAAATTATTTTGTTTATCTTTTGAAATTTGAATTGTAAGCTACTTTATTATATAGATAGAATAAACTTTAAATTACTAAAGGATCCTTAAGGTAAAGAATGATATTTATATATTACATATTCTTGAAGGTAAAAATGTATTTTATACAAATACTCCCCAACCGGAGTATTTAAACCCCCCAAATAGATAGATTTATTTAAGAGGCTATATTAGTGGATGAATTTCTTTTTTGTTTTGGGGTCAATCTTGGCCGGTGAATTGTAGGCATGACATTCCAATTAAAAGTAGTAATGATACTATTTAGATATAATTTGGTGATTTAATTCATTAAAATTATTAAATTAATAATAAATTTCAACTAAAATTAGAGTCTAATGCCAATCTAATACCAACCATTAGTTGGATAATTAGATTGAGCCTTCAGTGGTGGACACTACTAACCTGACATAAGAGAACACCCGGAAATTTTGTTGTAAATGTTCTGATCACGTCCTTGCCAAGTGGCGCACCACCACAACCAACCTTATCCAACGACCTCAAATCATAGCCATCCCTCACATCTCCCTTCGTCATAGCCACCAACACCGGCGGCGCCACAGCCACATCCGTCACCCTGAACTCCTCCACGGCTCTCAACATTTTCCTCAAGTCAAACCTCTCCATCACCACCACTGTCTCACTTAGAGCCACAGACTTCACACTGTAAAAAAACCCAAACACATGAAAGTAAGGCACCGTATACAGCAACACCTCCGGTGACTCCCTCTCCAGTCGCTGAGCTAAAAAAATCCCTACGATCGCAATCAAGTTCCGATGAGTCAGCATCACACCTTTGACTTGCCCGGTAGTCCCTGACGAGTACATGATCGCCGCGATATCAGACTGACTCACTTCGACGGGGGGGCAGAGTTCACGACTGGAACTCGATAACATCGACTCAAACTCAGGCGAGTCAATAAGTATTGTCCGGTATCGCATGGTTGGGAGTTTGTGACACGTTGATGAAACGGCAAAGGCGATCAGTGGTTTAGAGAGCTTGATTTGACGGGAAATCTCGGCCTCGGTGCTGGCTGGGTTGGCGGGAGAGATGATAATTCCGAGAGAGAGAAGAGAGCAGTATAGGATAGGAATTTGGGTTGAATTGGGAGAGAGAATGAATGCAGTGTCTCCTTTGGAGAGGCCCGTTAGGTTTTGCAGAGATGCGGCCAGGGTTTTGGTTTGTTTGGCGAATTCGGAGTAAGAGAGGTGGCGGCCGGTGGCTGAGTTGATCAGAGCGGTTGGGTTGGGCCATGGTGAAGTGAGTTGGAGTGAGAGAGCATAAGAAGCGGCGGAGAGAGGGGTGGTTTCCGGTGGAAGAGTGACGGGTGGTCTGAGACTGTGGAAAGTTTTGGTTTCTGAGCAGAAGCCACTCTTTGGGTCCACGGATTTGTCCATCGATGAAGCTCGGATACAAAATTGAATTAGTGAGCAAAGCTAATTTCGATCGGAACTAGTAGAGTAGTTACCTAACCTGAGTCTTTAAGAGGGTATATTATGTAATATAATTTTGGATTCTCTGTCGTTGCGGTGAGAATCTTTTGACGGGGCAAGTGGACAAATCTTTTGTTTTTGTTTGGTCGGTTTTGTCGTGGCATCTCCAAACATTTACTTAAATTTTGATGATATATACCAACTTGGAACAGTTAAGATGAAAGTAATCTGATGTGAGCGTGAATCAGAGTTATGAAATTTGTATACGATGCTAATTGATAAAATATTCAGGGAATTAATAAGGTGTACACAGTAAAAATATAGTAGTTTATCAACTCAGGAGCTCGACTAATCTATTCTTCAATGGAAGTTCTTGCTCTTTCTATTTTATTCACGATGATTACAAAGTTGTTATGACTTCCTCTTGCCACTAGGGTCCTCTCCCTTGTTAGGAGGTGTTACAGTACATTTATAGGATCATTTCCTGTTAAGTGGGATTCTAGCCAAAATTCTTGCCCTTATTTCGTGGGATTCTCCCTAATTCTAGAAGAAGATCTTGGTTGGTTGAGATTAGGTGTCTTGATTATAGTTTCCTAACGCTTTTAGGAACCTCTCGTGATCTTCCAGCTATTGCCTTAGTTGTTATTGCCCTTGGTTATCTCGAAGGGACCTCCAGCTCTACTCTTTCGAGTTCTGTTCGTTTAGTCTGACCTCCTGAGCTGATATTTGGGATTTATTTTGAGGTATCATCAGTTGCCCCCCAGCCCTTGGCCCAAACGAGCTTGGGCATGGACTGAGCTGCTTTTACCTTGGATCAGACCTGCGCCTAACTGACCTTAGCCTGCATGTGAGATGCACGTGAGAGGGGCTTTTTGACGGTGGCAGCAATCATGACTCCCTTGGTTCCTGCGCATGCCTTATCTCATGTCTTTCAAGCCTTAAATGCTCAAAACGGCTAAAAGAAAACGTACAAAATCACCATTCATCTTCTACGCTGTTCACCTTCACCTCTGGCTCTTTTTTTCTGTGATTTCTGGGCTTTCCTCCACACGATTCCCTTATTCTCTGCTCTAGACTATGTTTTTTGGGTTCGACTCAAAATCCTGCTTTGTTCCTCTCCTCCAATTTTGCTCTTTGGCTGCTGCTTGTTACTCTTTTCCCTGTTTAGGTACGTTTTTCTTTTGCCCCTTTCTCTTTCTCTTGCCTTTCCTCACTCTGGATCCCTCGACTTCGAGGTGGCTATTGTTTTTTTGGGTTTTTCAATTTTTTTTCTTTTGGAATCTTGATCGTTGCCTATCTTCTCTTCCCTGCTTTGTGGATTGGAACTCTATTGTGCAAATTCTTACTGTCGGGAGGTACAGTGTTGACCCTAGGATTATCAGGGGGTGTTTAGTTAGTATTCCTCCTTTTTATAATTCTTTCGATTTGTCAATCATGTCTGTCTCCTCTGGAGCAACTCCCTCCTCTGTTTTTCTCCTAGGCGACAGGTCTGCCGAGAGAGATTCTGATTTAGGGGATATAGGTGATGAGATTAACAACTTCTCCGGTGTTGAGGTTGTCGATACCGAGGTGGACTCCAAGGAACTCCCCTCATCTTCCTCTCATGTATCTTCTAGTGCTGACAAGGGTAAGGGCAAGGTGAGTGAGGTTGGGATTCCTGATAGTACAGCGGATATGAGGGCTGTCTTTAGGTATGCTGAGCTCGTGGGTCCCAGTGAGGTGGATCCTATTCTCATGCAAGCTCTTAGTGTTCATTTTAATTTTTTTCCTGGTGTTCAGCCCTGGTGCCCGGATAAACTCACCCCATATGTTGCCCAAGTGCACAAAAAAAATTGTTTTTTTTGTGGCCGCTTTCGAGAATGGCTTTCGCTTTCCTATGCATCCCTTCATCAAAAATGTTCTGCAGCACCTCAATGTCTGTCTTGCTCAGCTTTCTCCTAACTTCTGGGATGTTTTAGTGGGTCTTTTACTTTTATTTAAGAAGCATGGGCTTGAGACTCCCACCATTTCTCTGCTTATGGACCTTTTCAATGTCAAGCTTACCTCAACTAAGAGCTTTCTATATGTTTCTAGGCGGACCTCGTCTAGGCAGATCATCACACACCTCCCGAGTTCTCATAAAGGCTGGAAAAAGAATTTTTTTTTCGTTGGGGGTGTCAACTGGGAATACAACCTTGCTGATAAAACAGACACTCCTGGGATTTTCAGAGCCCAGATAACTTAGGTGAGTTCTTGCTTGACTGAACTGCGATTTAAAGATTTATGAGTTGTTTTCCTGACCTCTGCATTTTTGGTGTTCCCCCTTTCTTAAGCATTCGACCTAAACTCAGCGCCAAGGACAAGCGGGTGAAACTGAAGTTGGCTAAGTGCAATCCAGAGAAGTACTCTAAGCTCCTTAAGCCCTGGGAATTAGAAATGCAGGGATTCGGACCTCCTCCAATCCCACTTTCCCTTATCTGACCTGAGGACATAGAAAGTAATGCTCTTTTCCTTATTTGATTTCATTGTTTTTCTCCATTTCTTTTTCCTTTTGACTAAGGTCTTCTACAATGAAGCTTACCCCTAAGATGCTCCAAGCTAAGGTAGAGCTATTGAAGAAGAAAAATAAGGGTGGTACTAAGCGCAAGGCTGAGGACAGTTCTGGTGGGAGCCCAGTTACTCGAGCTAAGGTTCAGAAAATGGGTACTTCCTCTGCCTCTGCCTCTATCCAGAAGGCTTCACCATCCCCCCTACATGCTTCACCAACCTCAGGACTTCTTCTCCCCCAAGGAACCCAACTTGCCACTAAAGATGCTCCTAGGCAAGATGAGTCCTCCCCTTCTACATCTGAAGTTGAAAGGGCCCTGGAGACTGCCCGTACTTTCCCTGGTCGTGTTGCTTCTGCATCTACCAAGGAGATCTCCCAACCTCTCATGACAGGCAAAGGGGTCTTCTCGAAGTCTGAGAATTCTCTTATTACCGATGTAAAGCGTGCTGCAAAGGTCATTGCCTCCATTATCCCAGAGTCTGACATTGATGCGGTCACTTCTGTACCCCTGGGAACCTATATTTCCATTGCGGTGTATGGCTGTACCTCAGTGAGATTCTAATTTGTCAAATTCTCCTTTTTCTTTTTCTTTTTCTTTTTTTTTTTGTCGTGCGCTCTTCCCTTTACACTAATCTTTCATGCTTGTCTTCAGACCGTCATTCAAATAAGCAGCTTGTTAAAGCGAATCCAAGCCCTAGAGGGGTCAGCCAATACTTTCAAACTTTTGAGTTGAAGTGTGTCAATCTGGCCTTTGAGAATAATGACCTTAAAATCCAGGTAAAGGAGTTGCAAAAGTAAGTGGAACAACAGTCTTCCCTTGCCAAGTCCAGACAAGAGGAGCTCAGCAAGACTAAGGAAGACCTCCAGTCAAAAATCAATGACTGGATCGAGGAAAGTCAGAAGTCCCTTGATACTTTGACTTCCTTCAGGAACATAAAAAGGGAGTACGAGGTGCTAGCAGAGGTCAATGATACTGTCAGGGATGAGTTAGGGGCTGCTAGGGAGGCGCTAGAGGTGCGAGACACTACCATCTAGAAAAAAGATAAGCTGATTGCCCAGCCAGAGGATGACGTTCTCACTAGGTGGGCAAAATAGTGGATTGTTTTCCAGGGTATAGCTGAAAGGACTTACCTTAAACTGAACTTTGACTTTTCAATTCCCCTTGAGGAAGAGGCCGAGGGGTCTAATGAAGAAGGGGATGATGCTCCTGCTCCTCCTATTTCTGAAGATGTGCCCATAGACTCAGGAGGGCTTATTCCTCTAGTTGGGACTTCAGCTCAAGATGCTTCCGCCTCCTTAGGCATCTCTACTCCTCTGGTTGCTGATCTTGCTTCTTCCCTCCCTGATGAGCTGGCCACAAGAACCTTAGTTAAATCTGAGGTCTCTACCTCTTTGCCTGCTCTTGGCCCTCTTGAAACTTCAACTGTTGTTATGCCAGAGAGGTCACCTGCTGAGCTAGAGAGCCCTTCTTCCATTCCTAGTGCTGAGACATCAACTACTGCACTGCAGGGCCCTTCATCTACTCTCCTTTCAAAAACTTAGAATTTGTAGCTTTGGGCTAATTATCTCAGAATTGTAATATTTTGAAACAAAAATTTCAGAATTGTAGCATTTTGTATCTTTAATTTACTACTTATAACTCTCCTTTTTCCCTTTGATTTTAATTTGTTGCTCTACTCTACCATCAATTGAATATGATATTCCTCAACTCTTTGCCCCCTTTGCTTCAGGGGGTCATTCAAATCTCCTTGAAGTAAAAAGGTTAGGAATAATTGCTGATGTGTCTAGCTGAGCTTCCAGCTTCTCAACCTACTTCTGTTCGAACTCCAGCAACTGACCACCAGAGCTCTAGCCTTACTTCATCCTTTAAGGAGCTTCCATTTGCTAACTTGCGTAGCTAACCCTTAAGGAGCTTCGATTTGCTGACCTGCATAGCTGACTTGCTCTTGGGCTAAATAACCTCCGAACTAGCTCGAGGGGACCCTTTGACAAACCTTAGGAGTCATGTGCACGTGTAGTCATTGGTCAGGTTCTCTTTTCTGCTCGTGAGTACAACAGATCTGATTAGGTAAAGTGAAGTGCTTACAGTCATGCTCTGTCCAATGGTTCTGATGTTTCGAGGTCCTGGATTGCCATAGACCACACGCATGGTGACAATCTGGAAGAGCATGCCTAGATACAGCTGCTTGAGTGCATTGACTTCCTCATTTCTGACTTGCTGACCTCTCGATGTGTAAGGTTTTGTTTTGAACCTTCTTTTATGCTCTGGACCCCTCCTTGGAGGTCTGCTTATTTTATCCCGGGGTGTCATTGATGTCTGCTTTCAATGCATATCCATCCTACCAAAAAGGTTCCTGCTTCCTTAATTTGAAAACCTAAAGACCCACCGACCTAAGATTTTGTGTAATTAACAACTTCTTAAAAATTTGGGGTCTTCAAAGGATGTCTATAAGTACTGGCTATCACTTTCCTCCAGGTATCCCTTTGTTATTCTTGAGGGCTTAATGCCTTATATCTCATTCTTTTCTCTTTTTCGCTTGAGTCCACTATGTCTGCCCCATTTTCTGCTCTGTTTCAAGAGCGAACCGCCTTTGGAGTTGAGTGGATGTGACATACTCGCTACTTTATTTTCTCAGTGGTGACGTCCTTCGATTTAGAGAGGATAAGGAAGAAATTCTTTCTTGGTTTTGAGTTTCCTCTACGTGCTCCAAGCTCCGATGAACCTTGTAATTATCTTCCTCTTGAGGAGACGTGCTTCTTTGAAGTAGCTTTGGAGTTAGGTCTGCACCTTCCCATTCACCCTTCTATTGGATTTATTTTGGCCTATATCAGCTTGTGTCCCTCTCGTCTTTCACCCATAGGATGGGCTGTCATGACCAGTTTCTTCCTCTTTTGGCGTCTGCAAGATAATGACAAGTTTCCTACAGTTGTAGAATTTCTTTACCATTTTGACATTGAGGAGGATGAAGTTTCATGCTTCATCCGCTTTCAGTGGAGAGACTTCAGGCTACGTCACTTAGTGTTTGATCTCCCCTCTCCTCCTTCAGGATGGGCCCAACACTTCTTCTTTACTTCAAGTGACTCGTGGAGGTCTTCCGAGGTGGGCACTAGGAAGTGTAGAGTCCCTCAATCTTGGAAGAGCTATTCTTACCCGGGTGAGAGTGACGAGTTTCCCTCTCTTGGGATCAAATTTTTATGATGCTATCTACTTATCTTTTTTTTTTTTGGTGTACAGATGTTCTTGACCTGAACTTGCTTGAATTGATGAGGACAAAATTAATGACCCAAGCTGAGCCCATGTCCTTTTCTGAGCTCATAACATCAGACAATCTGTACTTGTTTAGTGCTGCTGCGGCTGAGCGAGACTTTCCTTTTTTTCCTGAACCCGACTCTTTTTCTTTAGAATCTGAAAAGAGCGAAGACACTGGAACTCCTTCGAAGAGTTGCAAGAGGGATGGTTCTTCCTCCCCTACCTCAGACTCTGGCCTAGGGGGAGTTCTGTTTTTCGCTGCTGGGCAAAAACTAATGGATCTTTTGTCATTAGCTGAGATGGAAAAAGATGAGCTGAAAGAGGAGAACCTTCGTTTGAAGGAGAGGTTAACTGAGTTGGAGAGACGACTAGGAATTTTTCTTTGATTGATTCCTTGTAACTGCTGATGTTCTGAAAACCTTAACTTTCCCATATTTGCTGCACATCGTGAACGATTTATGATTTGAATAAGTCTTTTGTTTTGTAATCTCTGATGTTTCTAAGCTCCATGACTCTTTTGATGAATTCATCGCGAACCCTAAGGTTCTTACCATGAACCAATGAGTTCATCATTCTTTGTTATGAATTAATAAGTTCATTCTGAGCTCTTGAGCTCTTCTTACAAACTGATAAATTCATCGTGAGTTCAGGGCTTTCTTTATGAACAGGTAAGTTCTCCGTGAGCTCTAGGGCTCTTTCTATGAACTGACGAGTTCATCGTGAGCTCTAAAGTTCTTTTTATAAACTAATGAGTTCTTTGTGAGCTCTAAGGCTCTTTTTATGAACTAATGAGTTCATCGTGAGTTTTAAGGCTCTTTTTATGAACTAATGAGTTCGTTGTGAGCTCTAATGCTCTTTTATGAACTAATGAGTTCATACTGAGCTCCAGGGCTCTTTTTATGAACTGATGAGTTCATCGTGAGTTCTAAGGCTCATTTTATTAATTGATGAGTTCGTCGTGAGCTCTAGGACTCTTTTATGAACTAATGAGTTTATACTGAGCTCCATGGCTCTTTTTATGAACTGATGAGTTCATCGTGAGCTCTAAGGCTCTTTTTATGAACTGATGAGCTCATCATGAGCTCTAAGGCTCTTTTTATGAACTAATGAGTTCATCGTGAGCTCTAAGGCTCTTTTTTTTTTTGCGTGCTCATAAGGATAGATGAATCACATACTTGCTACTTTTTTAACAATGATTCATAATACAAGATAAACTTATTGAAAAAATTTTCTAAGATGTTCTGCATTCCATGAATGAGGCAGAACTTTTCCTTCTTCTGTTTGTAATTCATAATTTTTCGATCTAATTACTCAAGAGACTATGTATGGACCTTCCTAGTTAAGCTGCAGTTTCCCATGAATGGGATCCTTTCTTGCCAACAGAAGCTTTTTTAGCACCAGATCTCCAACCTTGAAACTCCTATGTTTGACCTTCATGTTGTAGTACCTAGTTGCCTTCCTTTGGTAACTCTTTTATGTTGTTCAGTGCTGCCTCCCTCTTTCCTTCCAACAGATCCAAACTTAGTAGAAGGAAATTATCATTATTTTTCTCGTTTGCTAATTTTGTTCTAAGTGAAGGGAGCCCAACTTCGACAGACGCCACTGCCTCAGAACCGAAAGTCAAAGCAAATGGAGTCTCTTGTGTTGTCGGCCTAGTGGTTGTCCTATAAGCCCATAGTACTTCTGGGAGGTACTCCACCCATTTACCTTTCAGAATTTCCAACTTAATCTTCAGGGCGGACTTTATAGTCCTGATTATGACTTCTGCTTGTCCATTAGACTGAGGATGAGTTGGGGTAGAAAAGTAATTTTTTATTCCAAGCTCGGCATAGAAGTTTTTGAACTTCGGGTTGTCGAACTGCTTCCCATTATCCGACACAATTGCTCTGGGGATCCCAAATCGGCAGATTATAGATTTTCAAGTAAAATTTTGAACCTTTTGTTCTGTAATGACTGCTAAGGCCTCTACCTCTGCCTACTTGGTAAAGTAATCCACTACTACAATGACAAACTTACATTGTCCTACACCAGTGGGAAGAGGTCCTAGTATATCTAGACCTCACTGTTGGAATGACCAATGACTTATCACTGAGGTCAGGAACTCTGGTGGGCAGTGAGGGATGTTGGCATGCATCTGGTAAGCCTTGTATTTTCTAACCAGGTCTGTTGCATCCTTGAGCAAAGTGGACCAGTAATACCCCTGCCTTAATGTCTTTCCTGCCAAAACTCGAGCTCCGATGTGATTGTCACAGACTCCTTTGTGAATTTCCCTGAGTATATAATCAGTGTCCTCATTCCCCACGCATTTGAGGAGTGGTGCTAAAAAACCTCGTCTGTACAAATTTTCCTGCAACATGGAAAATCTAGCTGACCTGGTTCTCAGCTTTGCTGCTCCTTTGTTGTCTTCCGGTAAGGTCCCATTTTGGAGATACTCTACGATGGGGTCCATCCAGCTTGATGGACTCTGCACAGGAAAAACTTCTTCATTCTCAATACACACAGATAGTTCCGCCAGATGCTCCACAGGGATCAACCTATCTAGATTTTCTTGAGAAGCTGTTGCCAATTTTGCCAAAATGTCTGCTCTCGAATTTTCAGTTCTAGGGACATGTCTGATCTTTACTTGTACAAATTTTTTGATCAATTCTTGTACCTTCCTAAGATAAAGGACCATCTTCTCACCCTTAGCCTCGTAAGCACCCTCTATCTGTTTTACCACGAGTTGTGAGTCACTACATATCTCCAGTTGCTCAACTTCCATTTAATGAGCTAAGCTGAGCCCTACTATGACTGCCTCATACTCGGCTTCATTGTTTGAAACTTTGAATCCAAATCTCAGTGCGTATTCAACATCTATCTCATCGGGGGAGGTCAAAATCAAACTAGCTCCACTGCCCTGAGCATTGACAACTCCATCTACTGAAAGTTTCTACGTGGGGAGGTCAGGTACTAACTGCGTCGTTTCTGTATGTATCCCAGTTGTGAAATTTTGCAATGAAATCTACCAATATTTGCCCCTTAATGGCTGTCCTTGGCTTGTATCTGATGTCAAACTCGCTAAGTTCAACGACTCATTTAACCAGTCTCCCCGAAGATTTTGGCTTGTGCAGCACCTGCTTCATAGGTTGATCTGTTGGGACTTCGATAGTATGAGCCTAGAAATAGGGTCTTAGTCTCCTGGCAGTTGTCGCTAAGGCTAAAACGAGTTTTTCCGTTTTAGGATACCTTTCTTCTGCCCCCCTCAAAGTTCGACTGCAGTAGTAAACTAGTTGCTGAGCTCTGTACTTCTCCCTTACTAGCGCTGCGCTGGTTAAGAACTCTGAGACAGCCAGGTAAAGGGTAAGTACTTCTCCTTCTAACAGCTTACCAAGACAGGTGGGGAGCTCAAGTATTCTTTCAATGCTTCTTCACACCGAGCATCCCATTGAAAGACTTTCTTTAAGACTCAAAAGAAGGGTTGATATTTGTCGCTTGATCTGAAAATGAAGCAACTCAGGGCAGCTATTCTCCCGGTTAAATACTGTATTTTCCTCGTGTTAGAGGGAGGTTACATATCCAACACTACTTTTACCTTCTATGGGTTAGTCTCTATTCATCTGCTATTAATTATAAAGCCTAGAAATTTTCCTGCTGACACCCCAAAGACACACTTAATTGGGTTGAGCTTCATCTTGTATTCTCTCAGGACCTGAAACGACTCTACAAGGTGCCTAATGTGGAGCTCTGTCTTCAGTGACTTGACCAGCATGTCGTCAATATAGACCTCCATAGAGGTCCCAATCTGTTTTTGAAACATCTTATTCACCAGGCACTTGTAAGTGGCTCATGCATTTTTTAACCTGAAAGACATCACTTGATGACAGTATGTCCCTTGCTCGGTTATGAATGAGATCTTCTCTTGGTCACTAGGATCCATCCTGATCTGATTGTACCCAGAGAAGGCATCCATGAAGCTGAGGAGCTCATGTCCCGCAGTGGCATCTACAATCAAATCTATCTGGGATAAAAAAAAACTATCTTTCGGGCAAGCACGGTTGAGGTCTGTAAAGTTAATGCAAAGATGTCATTTGTCGTTTGTCTTCTTGACTAGGACTACATTGGCTAGCCAGATTGGGTAATCCACTTCTCGAATGGCTTTCGCATGAAGAAGCTTGCTGATCTCTTCGTTGACGCCTTTTTGACACTCTGGGGTGAAGTTCCTCCTCTTCTGCTTAACGGGCTTGCAGGCTGGATTCACGCTGAGCTTATGAGTGATGATAGAGGGATCAATTCCTTTCATGTCCTCTTGTTTTCATGCAAAAACTTCCTTGTTCCTTTTTAGGAATTGGATGAGGAGATCCTTGATCTCCTTGCTCAACTTGGATCCAACATAAACAAGATGCTATGGCTTCTTATCAATTTGAACAGGTTCTAACTCTTCTGTTGGTGTTGGCCTGGTCTTGAGTTCATCCCTCATGCCAAGCTCATCCAATTGGATGCTCTCAACCTCCTTATTTCTCATGGATGCCATGTAGCATTCCCGTGCTATGCGCTGGTCTCCTCGGACCACTCTAACTCTGTTTTCTGTTGGAAACTTTACTACAAGGTGATAGGTAGAGGGAATAACCCTTAAATAATTGAGCGATGGTCTTTCAAGGAGCATATTGTATGCTGAAGGTGCATGAACCACTAAAAATTTCACAGTTGTTGTAGTCTGACAGGGTGGGTCACCTAAGGTCAAGATGAGTTGGATTGATCCTAGGGGCAATAGTACCCTTTCTCCTGAGAATGCCAATAGGTGGGTATTTACTGGTTCAAGCTTTTCCTTTCCTATATCCATTTTGTCGAAAGCAGAAACAAAAATGATGTTTGTCGAGTTGCCATTGTCAATCAAAACACGATGGATAGTCCTGTTGGCCACCACAACTCTTACCACCAAAGGGTCATCATGGGGATGTTGGCAGCCCTCCAGATCTGAATCTGAGAAAGTGATAGCCGTGTCTAAGCATGGAGACTTAAACACAGTATATACTTTGGGAGTTTTTGTGGCTCTAATTTTTTGCAAGTGGGCTTTCCTAGCAGAGCTAGACTCTCCTCCTCCGACAAATCCTTCAGATATCACTCTGATCTCCCCTCATAGGTTGCTAGTGTGGCTCTGGTGTTTGACGTTGAGGAGGTGGGGGTGAGAGAGCTCGATTTTGATTATTATTGGCCATATACCGTCGCAGCTGCTCTCGTTGGTTTAGAAATTCTATTTTCCTCTTCAATTGGATACAGTCGTCGGTGTGATGACCATGGTCTCTGTGGAAGTCACAATACTTCGTAGGATCCCTTTTTACGGGGTCTGCTTTCATCCGGGGTGGTCACCTTAAAAACTTCTTATTTTGCATCTCATACAGTATTTGAGACACCGTAGCAGTCAGGGGGATGAGCTGTCGGGGTGCATACCTTGGTTGTATCTCTGGTTATGGAGGGCCGAGACGATCCTTAACATTTTCTCTTCTCTTCGGGGAACGCTCTCTGTCTCTTCTTAGAGACTTGCCTCGTTCTCTCTTCTTTTCTTCCTTCCCTTTCTCCTTTCTCGACGAAGAGCTCCCGACCTTGGAGAAGAGCGCTTCTTCACCATTTATGTACTTTTTTGCTTTGGCGAGCACCTCTGCCATACTAGCCTAGGGGTTATTTGAGATGAAAAACATCAGATCTTGTGACTGAACTCCCAGACCTGCTATGAAGGCTGTAATAGCAAATTTTTCATCTGGGACATTCACCTACAAGGATTCTGAGTTGAACCGTTCGACATAAGACCGTAGGTTCTCATCAGGTCTCTGTTTCACATTTAACAAATGGTAGCTCGGTTTCCTATAGGTCCGAGTTCCGATGAAGTGGGACACAAACGAGATTAATAGTTATTTAAAAGAGGAAATCGAGGCTGGGGGGAGTCTGTTGAACCATGCTAAGGCTGAGCCCTTTTAGGGTGATAGCAAAGGCCCTGCATCTCACTGGATCTTGATATCCATGCAACTTTATTTGATTTTTGTAGGTGTTGAGGTAGTCCACGAGATCTTTTGTCCCATCGAAAGCATCTACCTGCGGCATTCTGAATTTAGGTGGGAGAGAGAAGTACAGTACCCCAGCAGTGAATAGGGATTCAGTTTGCTGCCCCAAGACATCCATAGTGACTGAGGCCTTGCTCTTCACTACCTCTTTCATCTGGCTGAGCTTGCTGGATGTCTTTGAAACGTTGCTCCCAATTGTGTTCTTTTCTCTCCTCTTGATAAGGGAATAAGTCGTTTTTCTCCCCTTTCTTATATTGACTTTGCACTTTCTCGTTGTGACCATTCCTAGGGGGTAGGCGAGGTTTTTGCCCCAAGGTCTGGCTATTCTCTCTCACCTCATTAACTTCTCTGAGGGGGTCGAGATGCGATTGCTCTCTTGGTGGTGGGTTATTTTGGCCTCCTTGGGCCGGTCGCTCTTCTTGTGGGCATTGTAGGAGCTTTAAGAGCTCTTTATTCTATTTTATCAGACGTTTATTGACAAGACGAAGGCCCTCCATCTCATTATTCATGGGAAGGCCCCTTATAACTCACTGCCATCAATTATTTTTCTTTTTTTTCATTATTTTTTTTTCTTGCTCTGTAATTTCTTATGCACATTTTTTGAATTTAATTATGGGCTTGAAAGGGATGTTTTGGATCCAATTTAAGCTTATGCACCTGCTAGACAAATTAACTGAGCTTGGGCTAAATGAATTTTAGACACCAAAAAAACCAACCTTTTTCACAATTTGGACTATAAAGACAAAGAACCAATTGAGAATTAATTTAGAATTTCTCCCCATCATCTTCTTCAAGTTCATCTCATCAAAGCTTGCTCGGTGGTTATTGGGTATTCGAGTTCGAAGTTGAACTGTGTCAATCAAATGTTGTGGTTGATGGGAGATGATTAGGGTTTCTTGGAACATAACTCTCGTACCATTTGTTAGCTTTGCACAATAGATAATTAACACAAATAATACTTGTTTGGAAGATAGAAAAACAATAAAAATAAAATGCAAAAATATAACATGGTTTAATATAACATACCCCCCGGTACACTATACTTGCATTTACAGATCAAAAACATACATCGATGTATTATTTACTGAAATCTGATCATCTGATACCTAATTATATAATACTCAACTTTATTTATAGGGATAAAATATTGTAATTTAAACATATTCAAATACAACTTAATCATTTTGTTTCTATCACATGTCTAATATACTTATTAATGGTATATTAAAATTCTTCTAATTTATTTCCTATTTAATTTAAATTCTCATATTAATTACCCAACGAACTCTTCATTAGAACAATTAGAGAGTTTATATCAAATTCCAACAGGGTTAGGGTTTTGTTATGAGTGCCATGAGGTTTCAAGGAGAGAAATTATGAAGAGAGGAAGACATAGAACAAGTCTTTGGTAAAGAGAATACACAGAAAATTTGGTAGAATATTACAGTTAGTGTTTGGATAAATAATTTGAGTTTCATTTAATTAGGGTTAAGAATGTGTTCTCCCTCAATTTGTTATAAATTTGGATAAATGGTTGAAGATGATTTTTGAGCTTATTTTTGCTGAAGATGATTTTTGAGTTATTTCTATTCAAATCTAAATTTAAGTCTAAATTTAAATAAGGATTAGAGATGACCTTGTAGAAAGACAAAATAATAAGAAGAAAAAGTGATATAAAATTATATGAAAAAAATTATAAAAATTCTCATATAGAATTCATTAGAATGAAATTTTTACATGAAAGTTGTAGGAAATTTTTATTTTTTGAATTGGAAGTCATGAAAGTTACAAGAAAAATTATTTTATTCGTCTATACGGCCTTTACACACCAAGCCATCCAATATAATCACCAATTAACTATTTTAATAAAAGGGGTAAAATAAAAATGCAAATTATTCGTCACACTTTCTTTATTTTTTCTTGTAAGAAAAAGATAGTTATTTATGAAAAAATTATTATTGTGAGAAAGCTATTTTATTTATTATTTTTCATTTCTTTCTAACTAAACACATCTAATATTTTTTTCTAACCAACCGAACTCTTTATAATAACAGGCTTGGGTTTTACCAAGTTACGAGTGGATTCTGATTCGATCAATTGCCAATTTGTTCATTTTCCCGTCCAAAACGAAAGAGACTTGTAGTAAAACATACAAGGATTTAGATGACTAAACTAGACTACAAATGACCAAATTAGAACACACAGGTTACAAACCACACAAAGTCATAACAAATTAAAGCTTTGTAATTCAACCTTATGTTTGATTGTTAAAAATATTTTGTGTTATATCTAGTCTTATTTCGTATATATATATAAAATACATATGCAAATAATACGTTTGGCTCGTACTATTAAACAAATTTTAATATGTAACACCCTGGTTTTTTTGGACGTATTATTTGATTAAATTAATCGATCGATCACAATAAACCACAAATATCTCTAAATATAGATACAACATGTTAATTGCATCAATAAAAATTATAATCACAATTTTGAACTCCAAATACCAATAAAAGTTAAAAATTATATCAAAATTTGTCCATCTTGGATTTCTCAAATATCAACTTTAATCATTTCCTCTGAGATCATCCTGAAAAATGTTAAAAGTGGAGAAGTTTATAATATAATAGAAAATAATATGCTCAACAAAACAAATATTAATGATCACATACCAAATAATTCAATCAATAAAAAATCATAGATAAAATAATCAATAATCCAATTCAATAAGTCACATAGCTCAAGTTCTATCAAACATAGTCTCATATTTGGTTTATATAAGTGACACTTAGACATTTAAATTCCATATTCCTATCAAACTATTACATCCCACAAAATTGTAATCACAATCGCATCCCGCAAGGGCCATAATTTACATTTCACAAATTATGTCTCAAGTATACTTCTTACATGTATTAATCAATTCTAAAGTATTTAACTAAAAATACAAGTTAACCAATAAAAGTGTCAGAATTTTATATCAATTATAATAATTAATAAGAATACAAATTTTAGATAATCAAATGACACTTTTTGTAAAAAAAATTAAAAGATAGGAACATATTATATACTACCACGTATCTCAAATCTATCAATAACTCCGATAGTTATGAAATTCAAAATATCAACAACCAAATACTTAAATTTTAAAATAAAATCACTATTTAATTTTTGACCTTAAAAATCTCATAACTTTTTCTCTCTCCCCCCCTTCCCCTTCTTCCTTCCTTCCTTTTTTTTTTTTCCCTGGCTTGGACAGGGGCAGCTACTTATAGCCAACACATGAGGGCTTCATTTGGCCTATAAGACCATTACGTAAGTTGGCTGACATTAGCATGGTGAAGAAAGTTGACACTTTTCTAATTTTTTTGGTCATGTTCTTCATATATAGAAACACTTGTCACTTTAACACCGTACCATCTCCCACCCATTTAACACTTGTATAATCTCCCTCTCTCTCTCTATATATATATATAATAAAATAATTTATAATTCAAATTTAAAAAATAAATAAAATGACTCTTTTTATTTGCGGTTGAAATTGTTTTAAATTTTATTTTAAAATTAATCTAACGGCTAATATTAACACCCTAAATTTAATAAGAAAAATAAGCATTTAAGAGTGTATTTGAAGTGACTTTTTAATATTATTTTTAAAAATTATTTTTCATAAACATTTTAAAAAAGAATAGTGTTTTAAATCACCGCCACTGCCACCACCACCACTGCCAGGACCACCGCCACTACCACAGCCACCGCCACCACAGTCATTGCCACCCACTACAATCATCACTATTTTCTATAACCACCATTGCTGCCTACCACCGTCTCCACCATCGTCGTCGCCGCCACCACCACCACCACCACGGTCAATGCCACCTACCACAATCATCACCACTGCCGCTCACCACCTTTCACCCCATTACAAATCGATGCTTAAATTTTTTTATCTTTTTTCTATGTTTGTGATTTAATTTTGGATATGAATACAAATATGTTTATTATTTTACTATTTTTTATGATTTTGTGCCTTCAGATACAGACAATAACTAGTATATATATATATATATATATCCAACCATTATATCATTTCAATACTATGATATTTTTATTTAAATACCAAATATAATTTATATTATAGTTATTCGACTCATTTTCATGTAAAGAATTTATATTTAATGTTCATTTGAAATTTTTAAAAATAATTATTAATTATATAAAATCATAATTAACGACTTAAATAATATGTTAGCAATTAATTTTAATACAGTTTGTCATAGTATTATAATAAAAACCGTAGTAAGTTATACTTTATTATTTTGCTAATTAATTAAACAAAAACATACATAACTAGACTATATTGATAATTTTTTTTGTCAATATTGAATTAGTGTTCTATTATCTTACTCTTATTCAGTATCTTATCAAATATTAAATTATAATAAATATTATTTTTATGCTATATTTTATTTGTTTATATAAAATTAATTCATATTAATTAATACAATTATTTTTTATTAGTTGTGCATTGATGTATTGATTGCAAAAGAGTCTGTCTATACGCTCTGCAATCTGGACTGTCCTAGATTTTGGTTTCCCTCCAATCAGCTCCCCGTAAGCCAACGCCAATTTCTGTGTCAATTCCATTTTATATCGTCTCTCTCTCTCTCTCTCTCTCTCTCATCCTCACAACACTCCAAAACAATATCCGTAAGAAAATATCAGCAGCTCCACCAAATTCATATCTATTTCCTGCCGACTGGAGAACAAATACAGTTGTTCTCACTCCCGATTCTACACACTCAAAATAATCTCATTTTAAAACTTCAAAACCCTAACCCTAGCCCTGAAATTTCCACTTGCGTTGTAATGTTTCTTTGAGAATTACTCACCATGGACGTCTCTTATTTGCAACAAAGCAACTTTATTTTGACTCCAATTCGTTATTGGACTCATCGTCCTCTCTTTGTTCTCCCTAGGATTTCGATATCGGTCCACAAGAAGCAAAAAATGTTGATCCATTCCGATGTAGGAACATGTGCTCGGCTTCCACTTCGACTTCAGAAACCTTAGTTACTGGATCGCGCAAAGAAGATGGGAAGTCAAGAGAAGTTGTGAGCAAGAAAGAAGATGAGTTTGGAGACTTGAAATCTTGGATGCACAAGAATGGACTTCCTCCTTGCAAAGTTTTTCTCAAGGAAAGGCATTCCCACGACTCGGAACATCGCTCCATACATTATGTAGCTGCGAGCGAAGATCTCCAGGTTTAGTTCTATGAACGATTTGGGTTTTAATTGTTTGCTGTTTGTTGTTTTATAGAGGTTTATTGATCATCTTTATTTGTTTTGATATACTTCAGGCAGGTGACGTTGCATTCTCTGTTCCAAACCCATTGGTTGTAACACTGGAGCGAGTTTTGGGGAATGAGACCATTGGTAAGGTGCCATGATAAATTTTGCAGTCTTTCTTTTACTTGATTTTCGATTTAGGCTAATTGCAATGGCCTAAATAGTGATGTAAGGGTGGCATTGCGCATGCTATTAGTAATGGATATTATTATGCATTTCGTCAATAGTTTGGGCAGTAGGCCATGCACCCTGAAATTGCATAGGTGACAATCAATAATCGTTGTTGGTGGTCTACAGGTCAAATGTAAGTTTTGATGTAAAATCTCAGCATGTAAGATCACAGAGCAAGAGTGTATGAGCAGTGGATTAGTATTATTTTGATTGGTTATTACAGTGTTCATGTGATATGTCTATTTGCATGCAAATATATGGCCATCCATGATTACACTTAAAAAGGTTAGGGACGGAGTGGTAGTTGCAATGTGGATATCTATGTAAAGATGTGGGTTTTATCCTGGAATCAAAAGGCTTTTACCTTGTTTTTTGCTTCCAGTACATGTTTATAAATTCCACTCTTAAGAAGTGGAAAGCTAATAGTATCCACTGCATGACACCAAGATGAAGGTTATTGATGTCGGAACTTTAAAGCTGGGTAAGGCTGAGGATTCATGGTTCTGAATAATGTGGTTTTCAAGATTGATATCCTTAAGGAACCTTATTGTCATTGCAAAAATTGGGAGTTCTTTTGACAGCCTTTCTGGTGGTTAACTTCGATTTTTTTATTGCATAAAAGCTCAAGTCCCTTGAAGACAAGCCAAAAAAATGAATAAAGATGATGGTTCAAGGGGAATCCAAAACTTCATTTAAAAGGAAGAACCAGGGTATCCAAATGGCTTTATGAGGTGGAATGTGGAAGCTAAAATGAATTTTGCAAGGGTAGTAGAAATCGAAGAGCTAATTGCATAAGTGGCAAATGCGTAAATGTTGGATTTCCTTCTGAAGACTACGATTGATGTGACTACAGGGAATGGGAAAAACATCTCTATAGGCATCATTGAGTTCTTTGAAACTTCATTTAAAGAGGAAGAAGATAAAAAACCATCTGTAGATATGTTGAATTGGTATTAACGTAAGGGACGTAGAGTGGTTTGAAATGGTTCCAGGACAAAAGGTGCAATAGACGTCATTGAAAGTTTTGTTGGTGGAGTGTTAGGAGCATTTTTTGCTGGATCACTCTTACTAGAAGTTTTTATAGCAGTCAAGATGCTTTGGTCGGGGAGAATCAAAGTTTAGACGTAGTTCTAATTGTAAATAATTCTCTAGAATTGGGTATTGATCCGAATTCTTTTTTTTTTTTTTGGGGGGGGGGGGTCAATGACACTTTGCCCTGTCAAATTACAATTGAGTTTTTTGAATTTAATTTCACTTTGCACTTTGCACTTTGATGAGTTATGCTGTTCTGATAGCACGAGTACATGATAGCCAGTAGGTTACAATAACTGTGATGATGATACTACTACTCTTTTTATTTTATTGATTGAACTAATTAGACATGATAAAGGGTGACTCTACGTTGAATGGGCCATTGGATTTCTGATTCAGCGGAACTCTTGACCACAAACAAGTTGTCGGAGTTGGCCTGCTTGGCACTGTACCTGATGTATGAAAAGAAGCAAGGAAAGAAGTCTTTCTGGTACCCATATATCAGAGAGCTTGATCGTCAGCGAGGGAGGGGACAGTTAGCTGTAGAATCGCCTCTTCTATGGTCTGAAAATGAGCTGAATTATCTGACAGGCAGCCCTACTAAGGTATCTATTGCTTGCCTTTTGTTACTTGTGGTAAACTGAGTACTAATGCTGTCCTATATTGGTTTTTCCTCCATAATACCAAATCTACAAAATGCTTATTGGTTTTCTACTCCGAAGTGTTAATTCCGCATTGTGATGTTAATAGGCTGAAGTTTTTGAGAGGGCTGAAGGGATCAGGAGGGAGTATACTGAGCTTGACACTGTCTGGTTTATGGCTGGGTCCCTCTTTCAGGTCGCTTTCTTATGTATTTGGCAGACATGAAAGTATTAAATTGCAATTTCATAGAACAAACCTGTTGGTATTCTTCTCTACTTTCATTTACCTCTGATTACCTGTTTTTCACTCTGCAGCAATATCCATTTGATATACCTACAGAGGCCTTTCCTTTTGAGATTTTCAAACAAGCCTTTGTTGCAGTTCAATCCTGTGTTGTGCATTTGCAGGTTTGCTTCTGTGCTGAGAGTACTTTTTCCTGAACCTCTGAATAAGTTATCTGGGAACAGTAGAATCCTTTGTCCTTTTCCATTTCTCATATTGATGGTCTTGCAGCCTGAAGCATATGTAGATCTCATGTACGAAACTGTTGTTTCTTGGATTACCATAAACTTCCCATAGTTTCTCCCTATATTAGATTAGTTCGTGGATGTAATAAGATATGAAGCACAAGGACACATTCAGTCCTACATGCATGTGTATACGTAATATATATTTGCAATATAAAGTAATATCCAAGTGCTATATAAGTGCTGATTAGGTTCAAAATCATCATAGATGTTATGTTATTTTATTTTATGTAGGTGTAAGGTGGCTGTTAATAGATATGTTTCCTGATGGGCTTGAAGTTATGTTTAGCTTGTCATGCAATTGAATGATACCTGCACTCTCAAAGGCCTTTCTTAGCTATTTTTTCTAAGGTGACTTGATGTTAGTCCATCATTGAATTATACAAAATCCTTTTGTGTTATGATGAAGGATGTTAAGCAGGCTGTTAACCTGCACATTTTGAGAACCCCATTGGGTTGCTTTAAGTGAACCCGTCTTTCTTAAACAGTTTTATTATGAATCGACCACACCACACACTAGTTTCTCTTTTTCTCTTCTTTATTTTTTGTTTTTTTTTTAAAAAAAGAGGGGGGGGGGGGGGGGAGGGGACCACATCCATAGTAACTGTCTAACACACTTTGAACTCAGAAAGTCAGTTTGGCTCGGAGATTTGCTCTAGTTCCTCTTGGGCCCCCGTTGCTAGCCTATAGAAGCAACTGCAAGGCAATGTTAACAGCTGTTGATGGTGCTGTTGAACTGGTTGTTGATCGTCCATACAAGACTGGGGAACCTATTGTGGTCTGGTATGAAATCTTCTTTCATTGATGCATTAACTTGTACAGTTTTAAGGGAATGGAACTGCTGCCCTTGTAGTTTCTCTTGTGGTTTTGCTATGGAAATGCTGCCCTTCCTGGTAATTTTGCCTGTTGTCAATACTGAAAAATATTAGAAGGCCTTGACAATGTCCATGAAAAAGAGCATCTGTTCGAGCCACCCAACAACTGAATTTCATAGAACAAAAACTCCTAAGATTTTAACAACAAATAGCATCCAAAGAAGTTCATATTTTGAGCACATTGCCCTTAGCTTTTGTTTTATAATAGGACAATAATACTCTTTGAAGTAATACATTAATCTGTCAGGTAAAGCCTTGCAATTATATTGTTTTTTTTCCTGTCAAACCGACTAGGAAGGATTAATTGTTCTCTCTCTCTTCATAGGCATGCTCACCCACAGAAGTGCTTGTATTCTGCACTTGCATTCAATAAATCTCATTTTTGGGGGCTTCCTTACTTGAAAATCTTATTCCCATTTCCAAAGTACCGTACAACTGGTCAGACATGGGACCATGGATCTACATAGATTATTTATAACTGATTTTTTCTAACACTTCATGCTGGATTTTGGACCTTTTCTTCGGTTTGTGCACGTGAAGGCGATTAAAAGAAAATGCTACATTTTTCTTGAACTTGAGTGATGAAAGAAGAGATAGACAAGTTCTTCAACATCTTCTAAATTCACAAATGGCAAAAGAAAAAATTAGCTGAACATAGAGATCATAAATAATGAACCTTGATGGGGAAGGGATCCATTGTTGAGGTCGATGGATTGCGTTCACTAGGCAATGATAGGTGAACTTGTATGCTTAGGATGTTTTTACTAGGGGCATACAAATAGAAAAAGGTATTTTGGTCTAAATCTTAATTTTTTCCAACTATTTTTGATGGAGAGTTAACAGCTGGGATTTCTGGTTCAAGAATTTGGCTTTTGGATTTTTTTATGCACACATTTTTTTTTTGAGAGTTTTTGATATTTTCCTAGTTTATTATATTTTGTATTTAGCAAAAATGTTTCATAACCTTACTCCAAGGTGGCACATTTTGTAGGTGTGGGCCACAGCCTAATTCAAAATTGCTTATAAACTATGGCTTTGTTGATGAAGATAATTCTTATGACCGTATGGTGGTTGAGGTGAAATTTTAGTCTACTATCTTCGTCCTGCATTTCGCCTCGGTTCCAATTGAATGCCTTTGTGACTTTGATATTGGTCATTAACGACACCTCCACCATCTCCTTCTTCAGGCAGCATTGAATACGGAGGATCCACAGTATCAGGACAAAAGAATGGTTGCTCAAAGGAATGGAAAACTATCGGTACAAGCTTTTCAGGTATAACTCATTCTTTTCATGTAGATGGTTCTATCTTATATAGTTGTTCTCCACAACTTATTTAAGCCGTCCCTTACCACAGGTATATGTGGGAAAGGAAAGAGAGGCTGTTATAGATATGCTACCTTATTTGCGACTAGGGTATGTTTCGGATCCTTCGGAGATGCAGTCTGTCATATCTTCTCAAGGTCCCATATGCCCGGTAAGCTTATTTACGGGCATTCATTTTTAGGTTACTACTTTGCTATGTAGCGTAAGGAGGAGCTTTTTTTTTTTTTTTTTGGGGGGGGGGGGTGCGTGGTGATGTAATTTTATTGGATTTTGACGTCTCAACTTAGGATATTTACAATAGATTGAGAAAATTGTGTGCTAATAATGCATTCAGTTTGTCAAAACCCCATTTTTTCTGTCATGTGGTAGTGAACTTCTTTTAGTTTTCGTTTACAATTCAAGCTCGTTTTAAGCTTTCTCAAAAGTGAACACATGAGAGCTCTATGTTCATCGCCATAACTTGAGGTTGGATTTTTATTTCATTTTTGACCAAGCAGCAAGTTAGCTCCAATTTCAGAGAAACTGGGATATGACCAAAAGTTGAAGTTTGTAGTTATTGTAAACTGACTTGATGGAGAAATTTCACGCTTTCTTGGAGAGGTGGCATGAAAACGCTGAAATGCTTGCATTTACAGTGGTAGCGATATTCATGTAGAATTGGTCATATCTGTTGTTTTATCCTTCTTCCTCACTAGCAAGTCTGCCTGTAGGAATCGACAATTGTTTGTTTGTAACCTGTTAGCCCAAACCCCGCCCCTCCCCTCCAAAAGAGAAGAGAGGAGAAGGAAAGCCAATCTGAAACATCTTCTACCTTAGTGGATCTACATTAATTAGATTGGAGTGCCTGTTTCTTGGGTTTGGTAATAATTTGTTCATTAATACTGTAGGTGAGCCCTTGCATGGAACGAGCAGTTTTGGATCAACTTGCTGCATATTTTGAGACAAGACTGGCAGGATACCCTACCACTCTGAGTGAAGATGAATCGTTGGTAATCTTGCTTCATTGGTAATTTTGCTTCCTTTAATTTGGAAAATGAAACTTTGTAAGTGGGTATTGATATTTAACTCTTACATTTTAAATGAGCTAGTTGGCCAATTGTAATTTGGATCCAAAGAAAAGAGTAGCCACACAGCTTGTCAAATTGGAAAAAAGGATTCTAAGTGCATGCCTGCAGGCAGCAGTTGATTTGATACATCAGTTACCTGATCACACTGTATCTCCATGCCCTGCTCCTTATGCCCCAATTTTGGAATGAAAGGTCTCTCTCTCTCTCTCTCTCTCTCACACACACACACACACACACATGCATACATTGTCACTATACTTGTTCATCATATTCAGACTAAATGATCATATTGCAGATACTACCCATCTCCTGTTTGATCCTCTAAAACTGCGAGCTCTTTGTGATACTTTCTTATGTGGTTCTATATGGGCAAACAAAGATGAGGTAAGAGCAGTGAAATTCATTTTATTTTAAAACTGTGCTACCATTTATCCTTGTTTGGTTGTGATTTTTTTTTGTTGGGGGGGGGGGGGGGAGGTGGGGGTGAGGTTCGAACCTGAAATCATTTGCAGACGTGAGTAAGCTATCTATAACCACTAGGCCACCTTTGGTTGTGATTTATGTTTGCATTTTTGGGGTTGAATAAGTAACTGAATCCACGTACTTGTATTCCTACTTTTTATTGGAAATGGCTTACATATCAGTTGACAATGGTGGTGGACTTATTATGGTGGGATATGCAAATTCTGCATGAAAACCAAGATGTAAATATATTACCAACAAAAGAAGAACGAACGAAGGAATTAAGGGTTCAAAAAAGGTAACTATGGACATTTAGATTTAGCCCTTGTGAGGGTCCTCCAGACCAATGGAATTTTCTGGTTCTATGTGGATGTCTCTATTGGTTGGGTGCTCATAGGTATCTTTTCTTTCTCCAGGTCCTTGGTGTTGTGTCCTCTGACTTGATGATATTTTGTTGCATGCTGCCGCACAGGGGTGTCAATCGTGTCAGGTTAAACGGATGATGGGTGAAAAATATACAAACCTATGTACACGTTTAATAAACGGATAAAAATTTATAACACAAATCGTTTAATTAACGGATAACACGACATGACTCGTTTAACTCATTTAAAAATAACAAAAAATAAAATATTATTATTTTAACAAATTTTTACACTTAAATTTTTTTCTTTCCACTATACTTTCCTCAATTTGAAAAGTTTCAGCCAAAAATTTATGTGATAAGCCACACCACACAAATTAACTAAAAAGAGGAGGCCACTACCTCTTTTATAGGCCAGTAAAGCCAATTCTCCACTCCCCTGTGCCGATGTGGGATGCAAAGAAAAGGCATTCAATGCCTCAAAAGCCATACACTGCCTCAAAGCCCCCTCTTCCTACTTTTTTTTTTTTTTAAAATATTTTCTTTACACATTCATTATTTTATATATATATAAAATAATTATTAATTTATTATTATATTAAATTTATTTAAATGGGTTGACAGGTATCACCTAAATACGACTCGTTTATTAAACGTGTTTGGTGGGTCAACCCGTTTATTATCCAAACCCGTTTAATTCGTGTCGGTTAATCGTGTTGTGTTGGATTTTGACAGGCCTACGCATGTTGGTGGCATTTTGTTTGGATTTCATGTTTTGGTGCTATCAATAGATATGAAATGCGTGGGCCTTAGATTTCGTGGCACATGAGGCATCAGGAGCCAATGTATTATAGGCAACTTTGCAGTTCTTTTAAGTGCAGCTCCCACCAGGACTACCACCCTTGGCTTTGCCATCCCATTTCAGCAATTCTCTGTCCTGCTCCGCCCTATGTTAGTTAGGAAGTCTTCACATTGGTTGCCTTCTCTTAGACTCTTAGTATGTTGTTACTTGTTTCGACATTGTAGCAGCATGACTCTTGGTAGACTTCTTTCCTACACCATCTCCAGGCCTCTCCACATACTTGAGCTCAGCTTCTGGGCTTGTGCATCTGACTAGACTCCCATATTATCCAGCCATCCATTTCCACACATCATCTCTTACCAGTCCTCCTGTGCTGCAACTGCTGAATTGCCTTGCACATGGCTTTGATTGCAGCTATTTTAGTATTAATTGAAATGTGACGAAGGGAAAAAGAAAAAAAATGTTGGAACTTGGAAAGAAAGACATAAGTGGCAGTTTTTGTTTGTTTTTCTTTAGTTTGTTTATGGTTGCTGAATGTTGCATTAGTGGGTTATAGTTTTTCTTCAGTTCAGCATCTATTTTGTCTGTTACATTCTTAGTTTGGGCGGAAACCAGAACCACTGTACTTCTGTCTTACACATTTATATTTTTGCATTTAGATTCAATAAGCTGGGTAATTCTTCAGGGCAACCAAGGAATGCAGTTATATTCTTCAGTTACCATTCCGAGCCTCAGAGCAGATGGCTGCACTTGATTCAGGGAGTTGGAAAATGTACTTGATCTACTAGTATAAGAGTAATCTGGACGCTGCCGCTTCATAAAACTTGATTCTCTATTTTCTTATTCTTGTTCATTCAATTCCTGGGTGGGACTACGAGTACCATTGTTGTGCGGACAATAAAGGTCATTACAAAATATTGCGTCATCTTATGCTGGCCCTTCCGTGTGAATACGTCTTAGGTTGATCAAGGGAACATAACTCTTTCTTGTAACCTTCCATTGCCTCTGAATTGAGTCAATTGTCTAACCATGTGTTTTGGAGTTCTTTTTTTAACTCAACTGGTTATGCTATTGGAAGCTACATCTAATGGTTCAATTTGCTAGACTGGACACTTGTGCATGCCGTAGAGATATGTTGTCTAACAGGTTTAACGAAAATGAATGGGGCCGTACGAGGAGCAGAATGCGTACATAGATTGAAGAGGTTTCAGCACAGGCTATTAGCCTTTTATTTTCTGCATGTAATACAAAATGACAGTTGTATGCGTCAGAAAAGGGTGAGCCTTGATAGGGCTATTAAAAAAAGTATTTTGGCATGTGAGATTAGAGATGCATATATATATATATATTTTTTTTTTTTAAATTGAATTATTCTATGTTTCGTCTTGTAAAATGTTCGTGGCTTCATTGGTCTAAGGTGTTCACAGCTCTCAAATAACTTATTCATTTTCAATATGATGATTGGACAAGTTAATTGTTTCAGCGTAGGATTAATCCTTAGGACATTTAGTTTACTTATGGCTACAATTGAGCAGCTTAATTGAACATTCTGATATGACACGAGGAGTATAGAAGCCAGTTTTCCACAAGAATATCGAAAGTGAAAAATGATAAACAAGAGGTTGTTTTTATATTTGCAAAGCTGGTATAAAGTATATTGCATGCTTCAATTCAATAGTATAATTCATAGGAATTAATGATATATATAGAACATCATGATTAAGTTCATTTTTTTTAGCAAATAGATCCAAATATTTGTTTGTTTCTCTCATCTTTTATTTGACCCATACCTTTTAGGATACAATTTATTTGTTTCAATATTATTTTTATGTTCTTTTTATTTGTTTTGTATGTTGTTTATGAAAAATTGTGGTATTACATGATTGATTATTAGTATTTATTCATAATTTTTTGTTGTTTATTATTGAATTATTTTACTATTTTTAATTTTTTTTATGATCCTTAGCTAGCTTATGTATGTAACGTTTATCTACTGTTTTTTTTTTTTGATAACAACTTTTATTGAAAACTTTTGTTGATATTAATTAATTTTTATTGTGGCCCCTTAATAAGAATGAATAATTTAATTACTTTGTGTTTTTATGTTTAAATGAGAATAAAATCGAGATTGAGAGAAGTATAAAATATGTTTGATTTATTTTTATTTTTGGAAAGGAGATATGCTTATTATATTTTGGGTTAATTGCACTAGATATCCATAAAGTATGAAATTTGTTTTATTTTGGTCCATAATATTTTAATTTATCATTTTGGTACATGAAAGTATTGAATATATTTCGATGTGGTCTATCGAGCACACAACGTCCAAATTGCTAATAATTTTTTTTAATCATAAACTTGACACGTAATATTTAAATATAGACAAAAAAAATTAATTTAGATAGTTTTTGACCAAATTTTTATCTAAATTTTGGTCAAAGAGTTATCTAAATTATACAATTTTGATTATGAGTTATTCAAATTTTAGTCAAGAGTTATTCATATTACACATTTTATTGCTACCCAAATTTTAGTCAAGAGTTATTCAAATTATTTTTTCTCCATATATTAGGTATCAAATAACAAATTTATGATAAAAATTTATTAGTAATTTAGATATTGTCTGTTTGAGGAATTATATAAATATATATTTAATACTTTAGATATTAAAATGATATAATTGAAATATTGAGGATTAAAATGAGATAAATCTCATACTTTGAAGACCTGTAATGCAATTAACTCTTATATTTTTTTATTGAAGTGTTAACTCTTTTTCTGTTTTTTAAAATGTGTATGTGTGAGGCGTTCTACATTTTTTGACCTAAATTTTAAATTTTATTTTGTTGATAAGGTTCGATTTGGCAACTGTTTTTATTTTCAATTTTTGCTGAAGGAAAAAATTAAAATACGTTTGTGTTGCGTTTCTGTTTTTTTTTTTTTTTTTTTGTGTTTTAAAAACAAGGCGAAATTTGCAAATAAGAATTTGGTGTTTTGAAAAACACCAAAAACCGGAAACACAAACGCGCACAGCTCACCCCTTTAATGAGGTCTGGATTTCGAACCCCATTACAAGCAAAAAAAAAAAATTTTCCGTTGGAAGTGAAATGGATTTCAGTTCCCTCAAGCGTTACCAAACCCTACCCTCTCTCGTCCGTATCTCTCGGTCTCACGAAGAACTCCGCAGCAGCTTCCATTGAAGCAATCCGAAGCAGTTTTCTCGTCTATCTGAAGGTATGATATTCTCTTTTCTCCCAGACTCAGGTATGATCCATCTCCATCGATCTCTCTCTAACTACCTCTGATTTTTTTTGTAACTTTTACACTATCCATATACATAGATCTATGTATATATGTGCATATATATACATAGATCAGTATATATATGCATTACATATTTATACAGATCTTGAACTACCTATATACATATATCTATTTATGTACCTATATCCAACCATAAACTTCTGTTAAAGTGTTCTTCACAAATTCGGTCAAAGTGTTCTTGGTGTTTGGGTATTTGAAAATTTCGGCCAGGTGTTTGAAAATTTCGGTCAGGAGTTTGAGAGAAAATATGGGTCTATGTGTTTTGGTATTCATAACTGTTTGGGTGTTCAATTTTTGTTTATTATTGTTCTGTGTATGGGTCCAAAATGAATCTGTGGTTATGAATATGTTGTTTATTATTGTCCTGTATGTTTGCAAAATCTGAGTTTAGCATCTGTGCTATGTACTGAAATGTTGTTTGGCAATTTGTGTTTGGGTGTTTGGAAATTTGTAATCCTCTTTTCCCTTAATCTCAATTAATATTTTAGCAAAAAAAAAAAAAAACGTAGGACATAGGCAAACTAGGTGGCATAATTGGCAGACATATCAAAGATAGAATTTGGACCGGTCTTACAGTCACTAAATATGCTCTATCGGAGGACTTGTGCAGTATATTAATTCTGGTTCAAGGAATTCCTTTCTTTTATTAAGTTGAATTGAAAATCTGTTTATAGTTTAACAGGGAACTTGGCTAAAATGGCTGGAGGTAGAGTGATGCACCAGTTACTGAGGGGAAGACTTCAGTCTCAGTCCACCGTAAGAATCTTTTTGGTGCTTAGCGTTGTTTCATACAATTTATGTTTAGTGCAATCTGATTATGATGTACTTTTTGTAGCCTAAGTTGTGTTGATACAAATCTTGGTACCTGACTTATTACTTTTTTAGGTATTGACACCTTTAAAAAAATACATTTAAGACATTGATTGTTGGTGGTCATCATCTACTGGCTCCTGCTTATGTTATCTACACGCAATTTGCAGGTGTCTCCAGGTCTTTTGTCCCTTTTTTCAAAGAAAGATCAAGAGGGAATTGGATCTGCTGGCATGAAGTCCCTGAGAGCATTTGCACTTCTTGGAGCGGGTGTATCTGGGCTTTTCAGTTTTGCAACAATAGCATCTGCTGATGAGGCTGAACATGGTTTAGAGTGTCCAAGCTATCCTTGGCCTCACAAAGGCATTCTCAGTTCATATGACCATGCTTCGTGAGTTTCTTTTGAGCCTGTCAAACAATTGTATGATAATATATTCTTAATTTGCTGTTCAACATAGGGTTTATCATGACCATTGGATCATATATGGACTCTTCATCAACGATTCAATTATAGTTGCCATATATACATTTGTATCATATACTTATTCAACTGAATTGAGAATCAAATCAAATCAGGTGAATATCCCAAATGGGCAATACACGTGAACAAAATGAAGGATGATATAGTATTGTATTGGGATTTATAGCATTATTATCCAATATATTGTAAATTGTAAGGCATGAGTTTTTTGTTGGTATGTGAACAAGCTTATAATATCCACAATGTTGCATCAACTCTGTGATTTTTTCCCAAGGAAAAAAAAAGGAAGGGGTATTGATCTCACAAGTAGAAGGGTGTTTATCCTCATACCCAGGGATGTCAATAAGGTTGTGTTGTGTTGCTCCATTTTGGATTCATATAAAGGAACTCCTTGACATGAACACGTACTAGTAGTAGTAGACTTGTTCGTAGATTGGATTTTAGTCTGAATTCAATCGAAATCCGTTTAATCAGATATAGACCAATATTTTCATCCATTTATTCGAATCAGTTTAAATATGGATCGGATCGGATCAGATCTGATCTGATCGGATGCTTGAGTATAAGTAGATTCGGATATGAACTAATATTTTTATATTTGTCGGGTAAACGGATCGAATTCGATAACAGATTTTTAAATTAGATTCGGATTCGGATAGATCCCGTTCTGGCTGGATCCGTTGACAGGCCTATGCACTAGTAGTGAAACAAAAACATCTTCAATATTTCACCCAAAAAGAATTGCTTGAATATGCATTGCAACAGGAAAGCACATTTAAATGCATTTTAACATAGCATCCTTACCATTTTTAAATGCAAGCACATATTATGACGTGGGATCATCCTCTCAGGTCCTTTCATTTGCCAATTAATTTTTAAATCAAATTATTGAAAAAAATAGAATTCCCTTGACAAATAATAAATATGTTTGGTAAAGAAGGAGGAAGCAATTCCCAAAAAGAGGAGGAAATGGGGATCACAAGGATCCAATATTTGGCTCTTCAAAAAGCATTGATCTCCAACTGTACTTAAAAGAAAAAGGAGGAAATCAATAATTAGTCCTAGATTCTTAAGGGGACTTTAGCAAGCTCATCTTAGAGGAGAAATGGGTAGTGATTTACAAGGTTTTATTAGTTCTCTACCCAATAGGTTACTGAATATCAGTTTGTATCGAAAAGGTGTTGAATTGAATCAAATCGAATCATTGGATACTGAATTGAGAATCGTAAGGTTTTAACATGAATTTGATCGAAAGTGTATCTTTGTCAGGAACTAGGTGCATCAGGCCTCAATCTTTACAACTCAGTTGAGTTTGTTACATATCTGATATATTGAACTCTATCTCCTATCTCGACCAAAAAAAAATAATCACCTATTCAGGGCTATTCATAAACATCTTTTCTTGCAATCTCAATAGGCATTATTTTTATCTCCTTTGACTTGCAGCCTTTCAATTTGAAGTGTTATACTCCCTATTACTCCTGCACTATGCTAAAGATATATTTGGCTGTTTATTTATATTTACATAGTGTATCTTTTCTTTTAAGTGTGAGAGCATATTGTTTTATTTTTGCTTATTTGGAATTAATAAGTTGTTTCATGCAACCAAAACCATTAATTTTTGGTGCTTGATTTGATACAAACAGGATCCGTCGTGGTCACCAGGTTTACCAACAAGTCTGTGCATCTTGCCATTCAATGTCCCTAATTTCATATCGTGACTTGGTTGGTGTGGCATATACAGAGGAGGAAACAAAAGCTATGGCAGCTGAGATTGAGGTGGTTGATGGACCTAATGATGAGGGTGAGATGTTTACCCGCCCTGGTAAGCTGAGTGATCGTTTTCCCCAGCCATATGCAAATGAACAAGCAGCTAGATTTGCGAATGGAGGGGCCTATCCTCCAGATTTAAGTCTTATCACCAAAGTAATTCTTGGATTCTTGTTTTTTTTTTTTTTAAATTTGGAAGTTTGTTTCTGTCAACAATCTCTTAATTTTTGTACTTTCAGGCTCGTCACAATGGTCAAAATTACGTATTTGCCCTTTTAACTGGTTATCGTGATCCTCCTGCTGGTGTTTCGGTTAGATCTGCTTCCCACTCTTTCTATGCACATTTATCCATGAACTGCTAATAAATTAGATTGATGTTTACATCTGAATGATGATACAGTTGGCAATAAGATAATGACATTGTAATGAGCTGATGATTATATGTTGATTAGTGATTCAATAAAAAGTTTAATTGTAGTATGTGCTGACTTTTGAGGAAAAAATGCGGCGAAAGTGTTGCATTTTGTTATTGGGGAAACTGTTTCTTTTGGATCTTTCCCTTAATTAACAACTTAGTTTTATTTATTTATTTATTTTGTGGGATGTGGGGGGACGTTTGGGAGTCTCTTTGATTGGCCTTTGCTTCATCATCTTTGGAGGGCTTGACATAGTCAAATTTATCCAAACTGATGTGTTTGATGGCATGCATTTCAAACACACTTCTATACAATTTCAACGAAGTGGGCAATAAGATAGTTTATTATGCAGTCTTTGTTAAACTAGGCACTCACCATGGGTGTGCTGACCTTTGATGGAATTTTGAAAAATGTTTTAGATCAGAGCTTCCACCATTTATGACTTGTTTGACTCTAGTTGTGCAAGTTACTTTCCATTTATTTCTAATGCTAGGTGCATGTGCATTACAACAAACCCTTTCTTGATACATAGCCGATTTGAAAGTACGTTTTGATCAGAAGCATGATAAATTTTGGTGTTTCTATCTGCATCTCTAGTTCCTGTACGATTAAACACAGCTCTGCTTAGAGGGAGGATTTGTCCTATTTTTTAAGATCTTGTTTCAAAGGACTTGACACTTTTTTGCAACCTTTTTTATATACTGTGGGTAATTGAATATAAAAAACTGGCTTAAGTCACCACTGGTCTATGTCTAACTGATATAGTACCTCACTGTGAAAATACGTGACCTTGCTTTTGCTTATGCGTATAGTAAGTGTTTTTTCATAGATTTTAGGCATTGTCCAGCTTCTTTGCTTAATGAGCCTAGGTTTAATGTATTGCAGATCCGAGAAGGGTTGCACTACAATCCTTACTTTCCTGGGGGAGCTATTGCAATGCCAAAAATGCTTATTGATGGTGCTCTTGAGTATGAAGATGGTACCCCTGCAACAGAAGCTCAGGTTAGTTTCTTTTATATTTCCCAGGGGTGATATGAGGCTTGTATTTTCAGGAAATATTATTGTGTCACTTATCACATAGTACTCATGGACGTGTATACATATTTGTGCTCAAATTCTTGGGGGTGCTATATGTTGTTGCAGATGGGGAAAGATGTGGTGGCATTTTTGTCGTGGGCTGCAGAACCAGAAATGGAAGAGAGAAAACTGGTAATTTGACTGGCTTCAAATTCATCAGAAATACTATAAATAATAGTCATTAATTTCTGATATTTTCTGTTTTCCATTACAGATGGGGTTCAAGTGGATATTTGTATTGTCACTTGCTCTGCTTCAGGCCGCATATTACAGACGCTTGAAGTGGTCTGTTCTCAAGTCACGTAAGCTGGTTCTCGATGTTGTCAACTAGAGCTTTGCTTCATCCTAAGCTAATATTTGTGGGATTGTTTGGATAGGAAATAATTATGTTGTTCAACAACTGTTTCACTGCCGTTTTAAGTTGTTTCCAGCAGTTCATCAGAATCTGAATGAGCTGAAGAGTTTTTTTTCCCCCTTAAATTTGAGATACAATAAGAGATCAAATGCATATACATTATTTTTTGTCTGAATACGGAGCTGGGGGAAATTCCTTTTTTCATGCAAATTTTCCTGTTATCTTCTTGTCTTGTTGGATGTGGGATTTTGAAATTTTTGCATTTAATTTTCACTTTATACCTTATTCATGGATCCAAACAACCAAACATACCCATCATCGACCACCCTTTATTTCTCTCCCATACCGTAGTTGCTCCCTGTACCCAGAAAAACACTTCCTTCTCTCCCAAAACACTACTACCCCTTCAAAAGTTTACACCATCAAAAGTTTACACTTCCTTCTTTTCTTATCTCTTCTATTTGGTTTTCTGCCCCTTCTCTCCTATCAAAAGCACACACATGCACACAGACAAAAACGTTCACAAACACCCACGCTGGTCCCTTGTCATAAATTTCTCTGCTTTGGCCCGTATATACCCAGAATGAGTGTAATATTATGACTGGCTATTAAGGATAGATTGATCACAAAGGGTTCGGAAGGAATTTTTTTTTTTTTTGGTCACTATTTGAAATTTTTATAGGAGAGGGGTCTGATAAAGTTTGAACTCGCGAGTTGACAGTCTAAAGCCGAGTTGTGGAACCATTTGGCCATCACAAATCTTTCCGGAACGATGCTTACAACTTAGGACGGATATAGAAATGGGGTGTGGATAAATGTACTTACAACAAATCCCTTGGCCAGAATTCGTTATGAATTCAATTGCTACTCCGAAAGGGAAATGATTGCACAGTATCTGTGCACGTAGATTTTTGCACAATAGGTGAAATAAAAATAGATCTCTCTTTTAGTGAACTCGTGTTTATCGAGAAGATGGTGGATCCCATAACAAGGATTGAGTTGAGAGGGTCAAAGGGGACCTAAGGAGTGGTGATGAATTGTCTCGGGGGTTGTCCAACAACCGGTTCCGATGGATCGCAGGATGCTCCTGGCACACAGAAAAAGAAGTTAGAAGGGCACCGGAGTATTTTTCAGCGTATCCCCTCCAACGATCAAGTTAATTTTTTGAGAGAGGGGAAGAAGAAAATACTATATTGCTCTTGGGGGGTGAATTTATGTACATTTGCAATGTATTTTTAAGGACTATTTATATATTCAAAGACTCATTATTATTGATGATCTAGATAGTAGGTAGCGTTCAGAAATGGGACAGTGTGCCTCCTATTTCACATGAGGAGTGCCCCAATATTAATATCTCGGGATGCTGAACACTTAATGCTCTTTCTCCAATGTAGGGACATTAAATACTCAGATCTTGGATCATTTAATGCTCCTCCTCCTTGGCTCCCAAAACCATTGTGGATGTCCTATCATGCAAGGGTTCATTAAATGTTTGCTTGAAACAACCGTATATCAGCAAGGGTATTTTTGCTTTTTATTTCTAACTTTGCACTTTCTGTGCCTAGCTTTTTTTGGTTGAGTGTCTTATCGACTCTGGCATATTGATTTTATTGTGCAGAACACCACCACCATCTCTAGTCCAGCTATGATTGACTAGCTGTCAGTCACTAGTTGCTAATCAATAGTCTTTCTAGAAATAGGAGACACGTGATGGGACCAGAATTTTAGCAAGTACTCCTATAGTTGAGGACATGCAGTTGCTTGGGGGGAGATACCTCAGAGTCGGGAACAAATGGCATCGGAGCTTATGATACGTGTTATAAGAAGAATAGAAGACGTGCCCTGTGCCGAAGACAGATGTTCTAGTTAGAACAAAAGGAAGTACTCTCGGTGCTTAAGACACAGGTTGGCAATCTACTCCAGTGTACCATGAGTATCAATTAGGAGATTATGCCTAGTAGTCGTGGTTCATATCATCTCGATTCTAGATGGACAAGAACCAAAAGATTAACAATGAGACATTACTGCAAGGAATTGTGAACTGACCATTTAACCATTACCCAATCCAGCTTTAATTGGTTTACCTACCCAAAAAAAAGTCCAGAGAAAAAAAAAGAGTGCACGAGAGAGGAGACGGGGGGGGGGGGGGGGGGGAAAGAAAAATGATGATTATATCAAAATTTTTATTAAATATTGTTTTCTAAAAGCAACACGACATCTTGAATCAATGGATTCTAGTAGTACAAATTAATGAGATTGTAAATTATATTTTATTATTATCTTTAATTAATAGTTATAAATTAGAACAATGTTATGCTGCACAAATTTTTGTCCAAATTTTGTATAACAAATCAATGCAGGTGGTTGAATTAGTGGAATCCACAAACTCTACTAAATATTCAATGTATGAGATTTTGACACATCACTTAAAATATATAAAATTTGGACAACAATTTATGCAGCACACCTTTATCCTCTAAATTATCAATGCTAAAATCAGGTATTGAGATGAATTATGAGATAATATCAAAGTCGTTACCATACCTTCGTCATTCTTTAAAAAAAAAACCGTTTATTTAGAGTATTTTCGTGTTTGATACCAGGTTCATTTCAGCTGATGTCACTGGTATGCTGGTATTTAATTTGGGGGGGGGGGGGGGGGTTATGTTTTAGATTAAAGCTGATGAAAGCGCATATCTCATACATTACGACGGTCGATAAATGGTGGAGATTATGCATTTCATCCAGACCTGCCACCCCTTAAGCAAGCCACGTGTCCACTTTCTCGAACCTTCACCGGCAGCCTATCCACTTCACTTACAGGAATGTTACCATCATGAAAGCCACGTGGCTCGCTATTTCCTGAATTCTTGGCACCTTATTGGATGTTACACTAGCAAATCAGACCCCACTCAATACGTGCACTTTTCTTGCTCAGTGGGACCCTCCGCTTTAAGCAACCAATAATCTCCCTTCACGTCTGTATTGTATTGATGCAATTTTATTCTGTAGCTTCCTGCTTTATTTTCACACAGAGGGAAAGGACTAAGGAGAGAGAAAGAGGACACTCGTGTCTCTATTCCGATCGCCGGCGTTGAGTCCCCTGTGAACAGCCAATCATCTTTCTTCACGTTCTGCAATTTATTCTGTAGCTTCCAGATTTAATTTCAACGAGAGAGAGAAGCCACTCGATCGATTTTTGCCTATTTTCCGCTCACCGGCGTTCAGTTCCAGGTGAATTTCAGCCGGTGAACAGTTACAAATTGATGAGAGAATAGGAATGTTAGGCTCATAGAAGCAAAATAAGGCAAGAGGAGGAGGAATAACAACAAAAGATGTTGTAGATATAGAAGAAACTATTCACAACTGTTATGGGACAGAACATCCAAAAGATCTAGAGCAGTCGTGTGATCCACCGCGACGATGGATACTCGCTGCCACAGACGGTGAAGTTGGCGTTGATGGTTGAGTTATCTGGTCATTGCAGACAGACAATGAACGCAGTACGCGTGGCGGAGGAGAAATGCTAGCATGTGGCGTCAGCTTCAAGTGTGGAAAATATACATGCACGAAGGATTGAAGTTGAGACAGCTATCATTTTGGAAGCAGTTATATACCAGGTATTCTTCTGCTTAATCAAATAAATTATTATTACAAAAAAACAAAAACTGATCTATAAATGAACTAATAGCTAGTTATACAGTGCTGCAAATAGAGTCCGTCAATGTTTTTCTTCCTTTTATGTTCCTATTTAGACGTGACATGTAATTAAAGATACTTTATCCAGATCCGGATCTTCTCGTTTCTAACTTGTCAATTTGGTTAAAGTTTAATTATTCTCTGGCATTTTTGTTTTGGTGTGTGAGAAACTCAAAATTCTACTACCTGTTTAAACAATTTTTTTGTAGATATGAACGATTAAACTTGATTAAAATAGAAAAAGAGTAAAACTATTGGATCTAAAAATTTAATTTAATTTGTTGATTTAATGATGTGATTTCAGTGAAATCATTACATAAATATAAAATTTTAATATTTAAAAAGACTCAAAAATTATAATAAATTAAATAAATAAATTAAATTTCAATAACATTACTTACAGATAAAACTTAAAAAAGAGGGAATCTAAATCCTCCTTGGAACTTGGCTCGGGAAGGTAACCCAATAAAAGGGGAGTAAGCCAAGTTACAACTTACAATTCCTATTTTTGTCCCCACAAAATTAGTTAAGTCTATTAACCATAAAAAATACATGTGCAAAAAGTATACCTCAAATACAAAATAGAACAAAAGTCAAAAGGAAAAAAACAATGGGGGTATGACCGTATGGGTGTGGTTGATCTTCTAAAGACACGCAGGAGATGATCTCCCAACCAAAAACAGAGGAAACTATATAGTTACAAGAAATTAAAAAAATAAAAAATAAAAACTGTAGGGAATTTATCTGCTTGTTCAGGATGTCCTCCCCACGGAAGGATTTTGGTTAACCTGGCTTCGCCCCTTTTAAGGGTAATTCATCAATAGCCTTTACCCCTTTTCGCCCGTAGGAGCTTGTCCCAAAGGGGGAGGAGACGACCCTCTTCCGATGTGGGATAAGCTCCTGCGGCTGAAGAGGAGTAAAGACTATTGGTGAATAACCCTCAAAAGGAGCGAAATCAGGTCAGCCAAAATTCTTCCGTTGGGGAAGGACATCCCGAACACGCGGATAAATCCCCTACAAAAACATAGGCAAAGTGGAGCAACATTGCACTAGCAAACACTCTCCTAAGCAAAGTCAGAGCTAAAAAATAACAAAAGACAAGGTATACATAGGATTAGGGTCGGAGTAAGGATTTCTCATTAGAGGAGTCAAACTAATAAAGGAAATTTTTTTAATAGTTTATACAAATTATTTCCAAGCATGAAAAAATATTTTAGGATTCAACACTAGATTACCATTAAAACAGTAAAACCAGTTTTTATTTAAATTAAAGAAAATATGAACAACAAATCATAAAATAACTTATGGTATTACATTTCAATTCAATCATATATTAAAATAAAATACGATGTTATTTCAAATTTCAAAATTTATCTATAATATATGATGATAAACTAAATTTTAAAAATTTTCCTCAATATAAAACCACTTTATCCATAACAAAATCATTATTCATTTTATATTGTAAAAATTAGTTGAAATCATCATTTATTTTGTTGATTTACTTAATTCAGAAACTAAAACATTAATTTTTTTTTGGGGGGAGAAGGCAATGGGCCACTTACTTCCCAAAAATTAAAAATAAGTTAAGACCGTTATAAACATTTTCAAAAATTAAGGGGGACAAATGTATTAAAATAACTAATCTATCAACCCTTAATAATACATAAATAAAAATATTGAACCCGGGGGAGTAAATATTGAATGCAACGGTGATACCACGTCATCATTGATTACATGATATCACCTACTAATAATAAAACTTCAAATGGGAAAGGTGAACTCCACTTGAACTTACATGACAAGTTAATTATTAATTTTTATGAGTTTTATGTGCTTATTTATTTTAGTACTATTAATTGGTGATATCACGTCACCTTGTATCACCATTGTAATGAATATTTTATTGGGGGAGAGGGAGGGGAAAGTGCCCACCCTCCTCCCTACGTGGCTCCGCTCTTGTATAGGATCCATTTAGGCAATTCAACATTAACAGCCTCAGGAGAGGACCCATCCTCAAGGACCCAATGCTTCCACACACCGGTAACATATAAACATGCCTCAAGGCGGATAAAAAATACTGTTTTAAAGCGCCCATCGCCTCTGTAACCATACTTAGGAAGAGTTCTTCAATAACCTCTGCTCAAGTTCAATTCATATCTAATACAATCAACCATCTCTGCAGAGTGTAGCCACATCTTTGTAAGCATTCTTGAAGGTTCTGCGACGTTCTCCTATCCAGGACATGCAAACTGTGATGGATAGGATTAATCTACTGACCAATTTCTTCAATTCTTTGCCAGTGATCTTGGTTGGCAGCCAGTAAATAAGATCTTTCCATCTGAGATTAGACCTTTGAACACATCATATGATCTATAGTAAAAGTCCATAGCCTGCTGTTAAAAGGACAGTCGGCAAAGAAATGATGATGAGTTTCATTTATTATCTCTGCAAAGGATACGCTAAGTTATCTCCACTGGTATGAAGCTTACCAAGGTTGTCAATCTCTCCCTCACTAATTTCCACAAATTGAAGTCGTATCTACGTTTTGCTTTTGAGTACCCAGTAATTCTAGTCCATAGTTGTTTCTGATTGTTAACCCTGAAAATCTCCCAAAGCAAATCCGGAACACAATTTAGCTGCAGGAAGTCTGTTGTGGACTTGTGGGTGTCTTATATTCTACTCCGAATATGAAGCTAGTTGGGACTTTGTCATCTTTAGGAATTTGGAAAGGTGTATGGCTTGAAATTCTATTTCAAGTAAAAGATTAATTAGAAACTCTATTGTATTAAAAGAAAAAGTATTTTGGCCCTGTAAATATATTATAGACCACTCAGTTTCTTTTAAAAATTTTGTCCCCCGTTTTGAGCATCCATATTTGGTTATATACTCAGGATTAGAGAATTTTGTGTATTCTTCTTTTGTTGATAGTGAAACTTTTTTCCATGGATGTAGACTTTCGAGCTGATATACTTAAATTTGTGTTATGTATTTTTTGTTATTTGAAAAGGTGTATGGCTTGAAATTCCATTTCAAGTAAAAGATCAATTAAAAAGCCTATTGTATTAAGAGACAGAGTGTTTTGGGCCTGTAAATATATTATAGACCACTTAGTTTCTTTGGAGAAATTTTGCCCCTAGTTTTGTGCATCCATATTTGGTTATATATTCAAGATTAGAGAATTTTGTGTATTCTCCTTTTGTTGATAGTGAAACTTTTTTCCATGGATGTAAATTCTCGAACTGATCTACATAAATTTGTGTTATGTATTTTTCTATTTTGTTGCGTTTATTTGTTTGTAACCTTTGTTCATAACAAACTAATATCAGAGTTACGATTTTGGGATTGCTATAATAAAATTCAAAGTATTAAATTTTGGTGATTAGAACAATTGCTATCTATGGAAGATCTAGATACGTGATGTTGCCATGACAAAAATTCTTGATGAGAAACTGTGATCAACACTGATGGAAATTTAAATATATTTGCTATCATAGAGAAGGCAATTGGAAAGTTCATCTTTTGGCTTAATGGCTCCGTGGGCACACAAGCCACTGTAGAGATTTGTCATGAATGCTTGTGATATTATGCCCTAGCGAGATTTGTGGGGAAGACAACTAGTTCATTCAATTCTGTTTTGATAGTTTGATAGAATGCAAAATACCCAACAAATCTCCACATTGACTTATATTCCACTCTTAATAGGAAATTAGTTTGTATTTTATTCTCTTTAAGGATTTGGAAAAGTGTATGGCTTGGAATTCCACTTCAAGTAAAGGATCAAATAGAAACCTTATTGTATTAAGAGAGAAAATATTTTGGGCCTATAAATAGATTATAAATCAATTTTTTTTTTTGGGATTTTTGCCCTGAGTTTTGTGCATCCATGTTTGGTTATATTCTCTGAGTTAGATAATTTTGTATAATCTCTCTATAATGATAGTGAAACTTTGTCTTAGCGCTTCGCCTGTGAATTTAAACTTTTGAAACAATCCACGTAAATTTGTGTTTTGTATTTTTCTATTTTATTTTGTATGTTTGTTTGTAGTCTTTGTTCTTAACAAAGCCAATGGAAAAAATCCTCCTGACTACGGAAGATTTGTGAATGTTTCTTTGACTCTCTTGGAGTTCTCCATTCCTAGTAGCAGGCCATCTCCAACAGCCATTTGGTATTACTCTATTAACCATGGCAATCCTCCAAAGTCTAGAAGCTAAAATGATTCCTTTGTCTCCCACCAGTTGCAAAGGTCAAAACACCAAAATATTGATCAACCATTTCCAATTTGACATCTCACCAATGGCAATTTCTCCTTTCATAATCCCAGCAGTTTCCCCCATGACCAAGAAGAAGTTTGTGCCAACTTTATTATCCAGAAGCTTATTCCTTTTTGACAGATACATGTTAAGTCCAGCTCACCGATATAAAACACTATCCTTGATGATCACATTCCAGAGATGCTTAAGGATATAGCAGCATTATTCCAAGGCCCCATACTTTGATCTCAAGTCCTCATTCATCCTCAGGTAGGTAAATAGAAGACCATGCTACCCTAGCTCCACTTGCTCTCACATAAGTTCCAATCCACAATAATCTTCTCAAGATTGCAAACAAAGAGGATCCCATCTTACATTGTCATAAGTTTCACAAGGTCCACCTTCAGAGTGCATCTAGGGTTACCCAATGAGAATTCTTAAAATGCTCCTGAGACAGAAGTATCTGATATCTTTTTACCTTCAACAAATGCAGATTGTGATATGCCAATCAGGATAGGAAGAACCAGTCTAATCCTATATATTGGCCTCAATCTTAAAAATGCCTTTGTCAATTCTATTACAACAAGAAATGGGCACATAATCACCAAGCTTAGAAGGATTATATACCATTAGAATGAGAAAAAATATGGTAGAACTAAGCTCGTGCAATTGTCAGCCAAATTCAAAAATGGACAACACAACATTAGTAATCCATTCCCTCACAACACTCGTTTTTATTAAAAAAAAATAGCTGAAAAACTATTTGGTCAAGGTGTTTTGACCCTTCTTAAGTGAGAAAACAACATCTCTAGCTTTTTCCCTTGTCACCTCCTTGCCAACTATCTCAACAAGGTCTGTTGGGAATCTATTCCTCATAGACTGTTCCACCCACCATATGGGAATAAGCAGCCGAAGGAAAGTGTTTCCTGTAACTTCTTGTAGTAGTTGACAACTACAGATATCAATTCCCTCATATCATTAACTTTAGTTTCATCGTCCGACTGTACTGAACACATCCTTCTCCATACCCTTTGCTATTAATGGATTTAAAGAAGAAAGGGATATCCTTTAATTTTTTTTTTGAAAAAAAAAATTACCTTTTTTCTCTTAGCTCAACATATCTATTCTTGTCTTCTTCCCATAGCCTTGGATGATGAGGGTTGCTGTCAAATGTTTTCCTGATCTCCTCTATTTTCTCTATAGTTTCCAGGACTCTACCACTCTATCTATAAATATACACAGACATCATTAGCATTGATAACTATAACATTGAGTTATCACATAATTATTAAATTTATAATTTTTCGTCATTATCAATGTCCATAATAGAGAGTAAAGAAACATACTTATCATTGCATTTTAGGGGACAGACACTCGAGGAGATCCATAAGCACCAGTGTGGGGGCAAAATCTGTCTTGAAGATATAATGTCAAATACTAGCCTTAATTAGAGTCTATGACAGATCTTGTTCAGCAATCGGGTGAGTTTAATTTATCTGTTATTGTTCTTGTTTTGCATGAATAATTTCAAAAATCAGAATAAGTATTTTATGTACATTACACATCCTCTTTAACATGTTAGGGTGTCACCGGCCGAAGTAACAAGTGGATTAGCACCAGATACAAGGCCCCGTTTAAGTCCTTGAGAAGTAGGCTTATGATGCTTACCTAAACTGAGGATAAGAGTCGTAGGATTGGATCTAGATGATTCTTAGTTTTCCAGCACATTAGTGAGTAGTGGCAGGGTCCTTGGTCATTGGAACACAGTGACTTGCCTCTTGTACTGAATGGTTCTCCCTTGCTTTCTTCTTTATCCATCTAATGCCTTCACTGGTCCGCTCTTCTCCAACACCTCTGTCACCCAGGTTATTCTACTATTTCCACTATAACATGCCTTCACAAGGGTTCCTTATTACTATGATTTTCATAAGGTCGAGGTTTTCATGGTCCTTCCAAAAGGTAAGTAGTTGTTTGAGAAGGTCATTTTCGATCAGAAGTTCGATAATACTCTCATCCCTGTCCTTATCAAGATCAGATGTTTCTCTTTCGAGAACAACCTTAGCATGACTGTCACATCCTGTGGTTGAGGCTTCAAAATCTGGTCTTCTTCGTTACTCTGCACCTCATTAACTCTTGTTGTAGCGATAATTTCCCTAAACAAACCTATGCCAGCTTGTAATTTAACATTAATGGTTTTCTTATTTGCTGTCGTCAACAGTTGCATAACAATTGTGTCAAACAGCTTGCCCATCTTTTTTTCAATCACCATAGGTAGTAAAACAGAAAGGCTATACCAAAGGAAGGAAAGAAGGAATCTAAGAAAGATTCAAGAGGTCATGCAGTTTACATTATTCTCACGTAAATTCACATACAAAATTTGATTCCGAAGCTTCTAAATTTATTAAATATCTTCATGTTGTTGGTGATTATCATGGACTTTGTTACGTGCTTTCATCGCCTTGTCGTGCAATTAATCTTCACTTCACTGTCACCGCTCCCTCGTTATTCCATCTGCCTCAACTGCTTGGAAAGTTGAAAATTGGGTTTTTGAATGGGGAAAGTTTACTGTACCAAACAAAAAAATTCGGTATCATACCATTGATTATCATTTTTTATGGTAAAATTATAACTTTAAAATAGAAAGTTATAACTACTCAAAGAAAGATCATGATTGATCACAAACACCAATGATTGATTATAAATTCTCGGTATCAATCCTAATCTTTCATGATTGGTCATGCCTATTAAAATTATAACTTATTATATCTCAAAAAAATTATAATTTGCCCTTAAAAAATTATAATTTTTAGCACTTTATGCATTGTACCATCTTTTGTTGATTACATTCAATATTTTGTAAGTATTCTTAGATAGTGGCCACATGATTATCTATCTTCTTTTTTGTAGTTGCCTCTGTTCTGCCTCCGTTTTAAACTTTATGCAATCAAGCTAAGGATCGAGGTTGAGGCGGCTCTCTGTTTCGAATCATTTACATATCAGGTATTCTTCTGCCTGCTTAACCAAAAAATTCTAACCACAAATAAAATCTGATAAATAAATTGAGTAGGTATATATAGAGTGCTGCAACTAGAGTTCATGAATATTCTTCCTTTCATTTTTGCTTTAGACGTGATAAGAAATTAGTTATTTTCTTTAAATTTAAGGGTTAATCTCATTTTGCACCCTAAAAGATTGTTCAAATCTCAATTTACATCCCCAAAGATCAAAAATCTCAATTTACACCCTCAAAGATAGAAATTTGTATCAATGTGCATCCCCAAAGATAAAAAATCTCAATTTGCACCCTCAAAGATAGAAATTTGCATCAATGTGCACCTAAAATTAAATTGATAAATTATACCTAGATCCCCTCATGTTTGTCACTTAATCATTTGAACTCCTTCACATTTAGAATATTTCCCTTACATCTCATGACGTTTGTGCATGTGTAACACATAACCACTTTTCGTTGATATCTGTTAATATAATCATTAAAAAATATGATTTTATCCTAATAAAAAATTATAATTTCATATTACCTTTTATTTTGTGGATTCGATATACTCTAAAGTTAAAAATCAAGCTTACCATTTGAATGTCTAATAAAATGTAGATATTTATATAAAAGGTAATATGAAAAACATTATATAAATATTTACATTTTATTAGACATTCAAATGATAAACTAGATTTTGAACTTTAGAATATATTAAACCCATAAAATAAAGGGTAATATGAAATTATAATTTTTTATTAGGATAAAATTATATTTTTTAACGGTTATATTAATAGATATCAATGAAAATGGGTTACGTGTTATACGTGCACAAATGTCATAAAATGTAGGAGTAATATTTTAAATGTGAAGATGTCTAAATGATTAAGTGACAAGTATGAGGGGATTTAGGTATAATTTATCAATTTAGTTTTTAGGTGCACATTGATACAAATTTCTATCTTTAAGGGTGCAAATTGAGATTTTTTATCTTTGGGGTGCACATTGATATAAATTTCTATCTGTGAGGGTGTAAATTGAGATTTTTAATCTTTGGGGGTGCACATTGATACAAATTTCTATCTTTGAGGGTGTAAATTAAAATTTTTGATCTTTGAAGGTGTAAATTGAGATTCGAACAATCTTTCGAGGTACAAAATGAGATTAACCCTAAATTTAATGATAAATAACCGAATTCAGTCGAAACTGATAAAATTTAAAATTGAGAGGATTCAAGTCATACTGCTACCTTTGGGTAGAGGAAAGTAACCCGATAACAGGGGGCACAAGCCATGATACTGCTTACCAGTCATTCTTAGGGGGGTTGGTAAGCTTACACTAATTTTAGGGCAATTTAAGGTTGCTACAAGCCTACAAGTATAAGGTCAAAACTCGCTGACTTTGAATCCAGAATTCTAACCCCATGATCAGATCATGGGATTAACCCAAATTCTGATCAGATCATGATCAGAATCTGTAAGCACGAATTTTATACTCCTTGTTACAGATATACATGTACATATTTTATTGGTATGTTAGATATGGATAACTTGATTTCATATGAGATAAAATTGGTGCTTACAATTTTTTTTTCTCTTTACTAGTTTTCATTTATAGCAAATGTAAAATTATTTATCTATCCTCTCAAACACAAAAAAGTGAAAAAAAAAACAACATTTTTTCCTTTAAAAATAAGAAAAATTTTAGTCATACCTTTTCTAATTTATCATATCTTCAATGACTCTTCTTCTATTTTTTGAATATTTACTGACATCCCCTATTATATTAAAAGTGTTAACTAGAATGTAATTTTGCAAAATTGTTCATGATATATTTTAGGAAAAACATTATCCACACTCTTTTTAGATAGACATATCTTCAATGATATTTCCTCTATTTTTAAAATTTTTTTACTTACTAAAATTTGGACCGATTAAAACTCGATTCAAGTTAATTAAAATTTATTTTTACGTATTAAAATTCGAGTGGATTAAAAATTATATTTTTTACGTATTAAATTTTGAACCAATTAAAATTCTATTCAAGTCTATTAAAATTCATATTTAATCGACTAGAATCAACTTTTAATCGACTCACATTGAATTTTAATCTGTTCGAAATTTGATACATAAAAAATTATAAATTTTAATTGACTTGAATCCAATTTTAATTGACATGAATTTAAAATATAGGCGGGTGAAAAATATGTAAATTCGTATATAACATATTTAGTAAACGAGTGAAAAATCTCAACATGAACATGACCCGTTTAATAAACGGATAATACGAAATGACTCGTTTAACCCATTTAATTTTGAACGAGTTGTATCAGGTAGGGTCGGGTTAATACTGTAAACCACCCGTTAGACCTATTTACCTGTTTGTTTAAAAATGCTATATAACTTTATAAAATTAACACAAAAAATGTGATATTTAGAGATACAACACCATATTATACAGTACAAATCATAATTTAAAACAACTAAATTTCACAAACATCTATGAGAAGAACATGTTAGTCAGAGAACCTGAGGATATCTATTCACATTTAAGGTATGTTGAGGAGTAAAACTTTATGTATATTTTTTTTATGCTGAGACTCCGTTGAAATCTTATACTTGAGATTTCTAGAAGATGATAGTGAAAGACCGTGGTTTTATTCTATTTTCCTTCTAGTTCTTCTCTTTTATTTATTATGAAAAAATAAAAACTTACATGAAATGTTTTTCCTCTTTAAAAGTATTTTTAAAATAATTATTAATTTATTATTATATTAATTTTATTTAAATGGATAAATAGATGATAAATAGGTTGACAGGTCTCATCTGAATACGACCCGTTTATTAAACGTGTATGACGAATCAATTCGTTTATTATCCAAACTTGTTAAGGTCCCACTAAAATCCGTTTAATTCATGTTGATTTGTGTCGGTTAATCATGTCGTATCAGATTTTGACACTCCTACTTAGATAGAGCTCAAATCGGCTCGAATTTTAATATGTAAAAAAATAAAATTTAATCAGCTTAAATCGAATTTTAATTGACTCAAATTTTAATACGTAAAAAATAAATTTTAATCAGTTTGAATTTTTATCAAAATTTAATTGGGAGTTTATGTAGGGGTAATTTTACTATTTTGGATGATTTTATTTTGTTAGAAATGGTCATTTAAGGATAAGAAGAGTAAGTGATATTTAAATATAAATTAATAAAATATTATTAATATTTTAAATAATAAAAAAAATATTTTTAAAAATATAATAAATTAGAAGCAGCGTGACTAGAATTTTGCCTTAACATTATGAAGTATATATCGCCTACTTTGATTGTGTTTTTCCTTTTTTATCCATCTGACTAAATGGCTCTAAAGGGTGAAAAAAATGATAACATATAAAGTACAAAAACGTGGCAATATTGCAATAAAATAACTGTCACCTCACGAGAGAGATTAACCTGTAATCAACCAGCACCACCAGAGCTACCTAGGCCGGTGGTATTCTTCTAGACGATAGATGCCTCAAAACTCATTTCTTTCTACTGCTCCAATGAAATAACTATCTATCTTTTCACGTGGGCCTCACCAGACGCTGGTCTAAGGTCCAAACCGTCATCGGACCATCCACTCGGCCTCATCGTACGAAGTCCATGGCAATGACTAAATGTGAGTAATCATTTCCCACACTCGCACTTTGTTAGCGCAAGCCAATTCGAAAAACACTGAGATATTTGAGTTTTAATTATTATAATAATTTTATAATCAGTGTTTAGTTATTGTCAATAATATAATATAAGAATTAATGACATTTTAAAATTATTTTAGTGTTGTGTTCCTCAAATTATAACTATATACGATTGAGTCCGTGTGTTACATCAGTCATATTAAAGCAATTTTTTGTTGGATGTATTTGAGTATCAATGTATTTGTGACCACAAACAACTAATATTGTAATCACAATTAAAATTATTTATTATTAATTAAGTTAGATTTTTAAGTTTAAAGGGTGTTACTTTAATTTGACATGTTCCTCACGAACTGGTTAAGAGCGTGAGTTATCATTTTAAACCACGGCCACGCGTCTATTTTCTGGAACTTTCAACCAAAAGCATTTCTGCTGGTACGTCAAGGGCAATTCCACTTTATTTAGATCAAGGCACATACGTGTCCATCCTTTTCGCAGAGCTCGAAACGTGTCCATTTTTCTTTTTCCCTTAGGGGTACATGTCGAGTTAGTAATTGGACTCCAACACAGACCAATAAAATCCCTCAGATACGACTGCTTTATTGTGGGACCCATTTGATCTACAGCAACCAATCAATGCTGTTCACTGTTTGAATGTTGCCCTAGACACGTGTTGCTACTACACCAGGCGACTGAATCTCTACCTGCCCCTATCGATTACAACCTCCGGGGAAAAAGGAGTTCTGCTGAGTGAAGCGAACACAAAAGGATACCAAAGACAGAGGCACAGGTAGCCGGAGAAAGATGAACGATGGAACCGGGCGTTTTACTCTACCCTGCGCCGGCGGTGCGCATGATAAAACGATATTCAACCGTATCATGCCAAGATTCCGGCCAATTGCCCCGAAACCGGCCACCGACACTTCTTTTCCCGGAAATTCTCCTGCGGTCAACCAAAACAAGCCCATCACGAAACGAAGAGCTAAGAGAAAGTACGTTAGGGTTAGCAGGAACAGAAAGTATAAGAAGAATAAAGCGAAAGAAAAGATAGATGGCTTTGACGACGCAGTTACGACGCTGCCGTTGCCGCCTCAGATGGCCGGCTTGAAGACCACATCAGCAGCAGGAGGTCCGCCTCAAAATAGAGACTTTCCGGTGGTAAAATCGGTACCACAGTTACCCTTGTCCATAAACTTGAATAAATCTGAGAGTGGTAATATGGTGGCAGTTGGTGGGTCAGATCTGTCAGATCGGACGGCTGTGATGAAGTCCAGGAGAGTGGTGGAGTCATGGGTGATCGTGGAAGGCCTGACGGAGGGGTGCATGGACGGCGGAGAGCTGGGAAGTACGGACATGGAGAAAATGAAGAATCTGAAGATGGACACATGTCCAGGTCTTATATCGGACGGTTTTGATAAGGTGCAGTGGGTAAATCTACCATACATGAGGATGGTGGACCCACAGATCGACGAAGAACCACCGCCGGAGATGGTGGCTTGGCTGGTGGTGAAGGACAAATTACCGGTACAGAAGCCGGTGTTTGCATGCAGAGTACGAGTTGTGAACACGTGGCGGAAGGAGAAGCAATCACAGATAATGCCGTGTGATGTGTGGCGGATGGACTTTGGAGGGTTTGCATGGAGGCTTGACGTTAGGACTGCCCTTAGTTTGGGCCCTTGAGTTGAGAACTTGAAGTTGAAACAAAGAAGACACAACTTCACTTCCCTAGCAAATCAACATATAAATCAGGTAATCTTCAAAAAAACTTAGAAACCTGAAGGTGAAATAATTATTTCTTATTGTGTTGCTATGGAGCAAATGGAATCCGTGGCAGTTGTAATGTTTATCAATCAATCTGTAATATAAAGGTGTGTGCTGGAAAATTGCGGATTGCAAAAACTTTTTAAAATAAGACCAGGCTGATGGCAATCAGGTAGTGTTCTCACTTCTTATTGTTGGCAGAGTTTTGGCCAAAAGTACATACCAAACGAAGGTTTACAAGTCATTCCTTTCATGGAACTTCTGGTTTCATTGCTTGTCCCCATACTTTGTATTTATGTTGAAAACAATGTGATATAATAATGGACTTCAATTGACAAAATGTGCAATTGGTTTGAGAAAAACAAATTGGTGCTTTCCATCCAAAAGTAGGCATCACCTACTGCTCCAGTCACATTGAAACAAAATACCAAAAAAGTATTATACTGATACCAAAATTCAATAATTCAGAGGAAAGTGCCAGTCTTGAGCTAGCACTTTCAAGAGAATCCTATAGTTCTAAAGCATAGAGAAACTAGTTATCTTATGGAAGAGTCAGGCAGTCAAATTTGAGATAACTGCATGTTGAAAAGCATCCACAAGTCATGTTTAAGGAAAACAAGAAATTTTGGCATCCACAAGTCAGTTGGACTTAATTTATCATTCCTATTCGATGTTATCGTTAATTTAGCAGTGGGTTTCAATCCTATTATTCACAATCAATCCAATGAGAGTATTATATTAGATCAACAAATAAATTTAATAAATTACAATATATTTTTTTTTTAGTTTAACGGTCAGGAATGTCTGAGCAAACCTATGCATACTTCGACAAATCCCTTCTTATATCCAGTTAAAAACAAATTATCCACGCAAGAGTTAGGGTATTAATGATGGATAAATTACTCATGTTTTGGTCTCAAGTGGTTGCCAAGGATTAAATTTAAGATATCTGAGTTTATAACTCATTTTTGTTATCACTTGATGATGTTTATTGCACGACAGAGCAGAGATAGGGATTTTGTGACACCCCAAAATCCAGGTGTCAGTAATTACCCGGTTGATCACTCATCAACCCGCGGAATTTCTGTGGATACCGTATAATTTGTTACCACGCCGTTATGCCCCATTTATCGAGATCCATAATTTAAAGAAATTTGGACAAAGTCTCTTTTATACGGGGAGCTCTACCCAAAACGCAACTTGTACAATCATATAACATTGACCACACCAGGTCCATTCATCCCTATTTATTAGCATAGTATCAGATACTACTATAATAATCATCATTACGTACATTCATTCATAAAAGAATAAATGTTTCAAAAAATTCTCTTATACATGCCTTTTAATATAAACAAGTTTTTGTTACAAAAATTACACAATGCCAAAAGTAATTATAAACAAGGGACTACGATGTCAATAGAAGAGCCACAGACCGGCTCTATCGTCAAAGCGGGCCCATGACCTCACTTTCGGTAGATGCTTGTACAATACCTGAAAAATGTTCCCATAAAGGGTAAGCCGACGCTCAATAGGGTAACTCCTATAGAGAATACCTCTTAACCTAAATGCATATGAAATGTCACATGCAACAATTATTTCATGCATTCATTCAAACATGTCAATTATGAACAAATGTCATAAATCATGTCATGTCATGAGATGAGACTCATGCAAGCAATATCCACACTGAGCCCTATCTTGAGTTCCCACAACACATGCAACGCCATGCGTATGTATTCGGGCATTCTAAGCTCCCGTCTTTGGAGTTATGTACATTTAATGACTAATTAATTCATTTTCTTGTGTTTTTGTGGAGAGATGATTTATGGTATTACACCAATGGGACACCAACCATCAACGGATTCTAAGGACATCTCACCTGCGGCTCCGTTTTGGCCGTTACACTTTTATGAAATTTCATCGCCAGAAAAGTGTATAAACCATGTAAGCGGGTCTTGTACCCGAGGGAGAATCTAACCCTTCTTGCTATTTTTGACACATTTATCTATTTAATTTTTCATGTAACTCAGCCAGACCTTGGTGCGACTTTTTCGAGCCCACAATCAACCACCTATGTAGTGATTGATTTCATCCCATGCACACACTCCCACCCATGTCAATGCCCATGAATGTAATGTAACACATGCATAATGACATTTCAATGTGCAATTATCTTTGGTACCATTTACAATGTCCATTACATAAAAAATACAATATAATGACATTTTCAACATGACAATATGTTTATCAATTCTATAAACATAAGCACAAGTTCACCACAATAATTATACGCTGAATAGTCATTTAACATACATGTTTTAAACCACTAACATTAACTTACATCAAGTTAATCATAATAAGAATTTTCTAATCACAAAGTTTATTATAAATCATATATTTGACCCACTAGTTACATTAGTTAAGACCTAACATATGATATATACTCATAGCCTATTCATTTCACATCATATTTTAGGTTGAAAGTAAATTTAAATAGGGGAAACCCTACCTCTCGTAGCGTGAGTTCATGTATTGGAACTCTGAGGAAGCTCAATTTAACTTCCCAAACTTTAGGCCTAGATTATCATTTTTGATACTTTTTCAGAGAAAAATACGATATTTGGTGTGGTTGTGTAGCTCTCGCTGAGTAGAACAACTTTAATTCTTGACCCAAAATGATTAAACGGTCCAATCTTCATAGATCTGAAGAAGAAGAAGAAAGGAGAAAAAAAAAAAAACTCTTTTCTCTCTCTCACTCACTAGGCAGCCGACTGGAGGAAGAAAAAGTGGAAGACTAAAGTCTTCCACACTATATATATATAATATAAATTTATAGTTTAAAATTTTATATTTTTGCCCTTATATTTATAATTAATTATTATTTTACCCCTTTAATTAAGATTTGTAATAATAATAATAATAATAAATATTTTTTTTTCTGGGTTTTACAGATTTAATGAGAATTGAGTTATTCAGTCTGAGCTCTTAGACTCTTAAGATATGGGGACAGGGAATAAGAGTCAATACGCAAAGAGTTTATAGTGGTTCACCATCTCGGGAGCTCGACTAATCTACTCTTAAGGGAGTCTCTTACTCTTGAGACTTATAAAAAGGGGTTACAAAATTGTTGTTCAGGCTACAATGGTTTGTGAGTATTACTGGAGGTTATGCCCCTTATTTATAGTCGGCCCCGAGCTTCGCTTGATCCTTACTCCTCCTTATAATAGTTGTTACTATCCTGCAACGGTTGTATAAAGTATTGGGGCAGTTGCGATTCTTATGCCTGGATAAATGACAATTGCTAGATATGGTGCTTGGCGAAAGCCAGCTGTCTTCTACGTTACCCTCCTTTAGAGGCAAATGCAAGAAGCTCGAAGTCTAAACTTGAGTTCCATAGGCAACTAAAGCGAATTAGGCTTCTGATCTAGCAGAGAACGACTTGAATTACCGAGCTCAACCTTGGGCATATTCAAGGTACCATCAGTTGCCCCTAATCCCTGGCCAGACAGAGTTATATGAACTGGGACTGAGCTCTAATTTGGGTGAGCCAGGTTGTCTGGGATCAACCTCGAGATTTGCACGATGGGACTTTTTTGACTATTATGGCGAACGTGCACTTATTTTTTCCTTGTTTCTCGCGCACATCCCTTATCCTACGGCTCCACCTGTCTGTCTTTACGCTAGCCTTAAATAAATCATCAGATGAAATCGCCGTCTTCATCATTTTGAACTTTCTTCGCTTTCTTTCTTTAGATTCTTCTCTCTTCCCTTTCCTTCACGATTTCGTTTTCCCCAATTCATCGGTGATCTAGGTTTTTGCCAACAATTTTCTAGAACTCATTCCGAAGATTCTGTGAGGCTAGCTTAGTCTGTTCCTTGGATCCATCTTGGGTCTTTGATCGTTGTTCGACTCCAACTAGGTACGTCATTCACTCTGCACCTTTCATTTTTTTTAAGTTTCCATTCGCTCTGGATCCCTCAAATTCGAAGTGGTTGTTTAACTTCTGGACTTTTCGCTTCTGTTACTTTAAGAATCGAGGTCGTTCTTTGTGATACCTTCCTATTTTTTTTGACACTTATTCTACTGCTAAGATTTTATTTTTTTTAGCTGTTGTCTTGACCCTTTGGCCCTCAAGGACTACCTTACTAGCTTTCATCCCCTCTATATTTCTTTCAATCTTCCTTTCTCATACCCTACCATGTCTGTCTCTTCTGAAGTCACTGTTTCATTCGTCTTCCTTGCCATGGGTGACAGGTCTCCTAAACTAGAAGAGGATAACCTGGGGGATATGGGTGATGTAATAGATAATTTTTCTAGTGTTGATTCCATTGATGTTGGGGAGGAGACAGAGGTCCCTATACCGTTGTCAAGTCCAATTCTGAGATCTAAGAAGTCTCAAAAAGGGAAGTCTAAGATGAGTGACGTTGGAATTTCTGGCAGTGCTGGGGACATCGAGGTCACTCCCAGAGCTTTAAACCTCGTAGGTTTTAGCGAGGTTACCCATCCTTTTTTGATGTTCTTTCTGCTCGATTTGGTTTCCCAAGGGGTATGCAGTATTAGTCTCCAAACATGGGTATTTGGTTTGATACCATAGTCCTAGAGAATGTTTGTTTCTTTGTGGCTTCTTTCGAGATTGGCCTTTGATTTTCTATGCATCCTTTCCTCAAGAATGTTCTTCAACATCTGAACATTTGTCCTGCTCAGCTTTCTCCCAATTTATGGGGTGTTCTAGTGGGTCTTCTGATTTTTTTCAAGAAGAACAAGTTTGGTGTCACCCCTTCTGATGGCATTCTATATATATTGCCAAACGGGTGAAGACCCGAATTCTAATCTCTGACCTTCTGAGCTCCCACTGGGGATGGAAGAAGCTCTTATTCTTTGTGTCTGGGAAAGAATGAGAGAATAATCCTAGGGATGTAGTTGATACACTCCCTATACCTCAGGCTTGGTCTGTCCCTAATAATTTAGGTAAGTTCTGCCTGAGAAGGCCTGATCTGGCCTCACAACCTGGCGTTTTCTTTTGCTGACCCTATTTCCTCTTTTATCACTTTCAGGTATCTAACCCGACCTTAGTGTTGAGGACAGAGTAGTCTTGTTGGGCTTGGAGAGCTGTGAATCAGAGATGTATTCTAAGTTTCTCAGGCATGCAGTGCTCACTCAGTTTAGATTTAGTCCTCTTGAAGTGAGAGTTGAAACTTCTATTCCAATATCTGTGGCTGGTGATAAAGATCCTGCTGGTAAGACTCTTCTTTCTTCATCTCAAGTTTTTTCTTCTTTCTTTCCCTTTTTTTTATGATCAACTTACTCTAATTTCTAAGGTTCCAGCTTGACGACTCTAGATGTTGAAGCTGTGAGGGCCAAGGTGACCCAATTTAGGAAAGGCGAAATTGAGGAAAAACGCAAGGCGGAGGTCGAATTTGGGGAAGACCCAGGTTCTATTCGAAAAACACCAAGAGTGTGTTTGTCCTCCCTTCCACCTTCTCAGACGATCTCTTCACCTCCATCAGCTCCTCAAAAAACCTCTTTATTGATGCAGTCTGCAGTGGTCTCCATTTCCTAAGAGATCCATCTTCCCTAGATGACTTCAACGGTATCTCCTCTTCCCTCCGTGGAGACCTTTGGACCAGCTAGGGTCTCATTTTTCCCTTTATCGATAGAGGTTGCTGGGGCCCTTGAGGCCACCTCTCCTCTCATGTGAGAATCTTTTCTCTCCCAATTTGTCGAGAAGGCTCCTTATTTGCCTATGGAAGGCTCGTCAGGAAAGGCGACAAAAGGTAAAGGTTCGCTTATCAGGAACGTGAACCTTACTGCTAAGGTCATTGCGTCTGTTATCCCTAAGTCTGATATCCAAGAAGTTTTGATGGTGCTTTTGTCCACCTCTGCCACAACTGCTTTGTATAAAGTAGCTTCGGTAAGCTCTAGGCTCTCTAAACTTTATATTTACTTTGAGTAGATAGCTTTCTTTGACCTCAGCTTTTTCTTTTTCCTCTCTTAGTTGACCATTCATGTAAGTGCCTTGGTTACTAGAGTTCGGGCTTTGTAGAGCGTTGTCGAGATGTCTCAAAAATCCTCAAAGGCCTTTTGAACTCACGGTTGTAGATTTGACATTTATCAACGAGGACGTAAAGGCTCAGGCTAAAAAGGCAAAGGATGAGCTCAGCTTAAGACCGACAACTTGTTTCAGGCACGAAAGGACGCCTTTGAGGCTTGCAACTCCCTTTAGTCCATGAAGAATGAATACAACATGCAAGCTGAGATCAACCTACTGAAGAGGATTGAAGCTGAAAGGGCAAAGGCTCGAGAGAAGGATACTCAGATTGTGGAGCTCCAAGATGAGTCTGCTACGAACTAGGCTAAAGGGTATTTTGCCTTCTAAGATAAGACCATGGATAAATACATAAATCAAGACTTCAACTTTGACCCTCCTTTGGACAAGAAAAAAGAAAAACCAGTTGTTGATATGAAGGTCAAGGTTTTTGCTTCTAGTGTTCTTGGTGGGGAAGAGCCCCTGCTGGTGAAGGGGTCAAAGTCCTTGCTGAATCTCAGAATCAAGCTCACGGGTTGGTTCCTTCTGAGGCAGAGGTGGGAGTTTCTAACTTGGCCCTAGCTAACTCTACTGAGGTTAATGCTCCAACTCTTGTCTCTTCTAAGGCCCTTTTTGACTCTCCTCCTGCTGTTTCTTCTGCCCACGAGTTGCCTAAGGCAACTACTGATCTGTCTGTAAAGACTTAGGACTTCTGTTGTTTTAAGATTTCTTGTCTTTTGTAATCGTTTTTCCTCGTTTTTGAATGAAAAGATTGTTTTTTCTAGTTTTTCAATGAATTTTTTTTTTTTCTAAATAAGAGATTATCTGCCCTTTGCCCCTTGCTTCAAGGAGAACTTTGTTATTTTTGGGAGCAATTTTGTTTCCGTGCTGGGGGGCTTATTTGAGCTGAAGAGACCATCATCGTTTAAAGAGCTTATTGCGAGTTTTAAATTCATCTTGTTTGTATGAGCTGAAGAGCTCATCGAAGGTTTATGAACAAATGAGCTCATCTTAATTTTATGAGCTAAGGTGTTCATCTTGGTTTCGTGAGTTGAAGAGTTCATCGATAATTTTATGAGATAAAGTGTTCATTGTTGTTTTTATGAGCAGAAGAGCTCATTGTTATTTTTATGAGCAGAAGAGTTCATCGTTGTTTTTATGAGCTCAAGAGAGCTCATCATTATTTCTATGAGCTCAAGAGCTCATAGTTTTTTTTATGAGCTAAAGAGCTCATTGTTATTTCTATGAGATAAAGAGCCCATCGTTGTTTTTATGAGCTAAAGAGTTCTCCTTTTGCTAGAACGACTATTGAATTGAAAATTTATCGTTTATTGCAGTGAGGTTTTTACAAGAGTACAATTCTTTGTTATTGGAAGAACTTCTTCAAAAGCTCTGCATTCCAGGAATGAGACAAAATTCTTCCCTCTTTGGTCTGTAGCTTGTAATTTCTTGGTTTGATTACTCTGGATATGATATACGAGCCTTCGTAATTGGGCCCCAGCTTATCATGAGTGGGGTCTTTCTCAGCTGGAAGGAGTTTCTTGAGAACCACAGATCCCCTATGGTAAACTCCTATGTTTGACTTTTTTTTTTGGAAAAATCGAGTTGTTTTCCTTTGATAATCAAAGATGCACTGTAAGACTCTGTCCCTTTTTTTCTTTTAGGAGGTTGATATTGATTAGAAGTGATTTGTCATTTAGCTCGGGGCTGGTGAGCTCTATTCTCGGGGATGAGATGCTTATTTCTACAGGAGCCACTACTTCAGTTTCATAAGCCAAGATGAAGAGCATTTTTTGAGCTGTCGATCTAACTGTGGTTTTGTAAGCCCATAATACTTTTGGAAGATGTTCTAACCATCATTCTTTTAAGGTTTCGAGTATGGTCTTCAGAGCTGCTTTTATAGTTTGGATAGTTATCTCTGCTTGTTCATTCGACTGAGGATGAGCTGGTGCTGATAAGTAATATTTTACGCCTAGCTCGGTACAAAATCCTTTAAATTTTGCGTTGTCAAACCGTTTTTCATTATCTGAGACCAATGCCTTTGGGATTCTAAATCTACAGATTATGAATTTTCAAGTGAAACTCTTGAATTTCTGCTCTATGATCTTTGCAAGAGGCTCTACCTCAGCCCACTTGGTGAAGTAATATACCGTTATTAGGGCAAATTTTCATTATCCCGTGCTTGTGGGCAGAGGGTCGAGTATGTCTAGACCGCGTTGCTAGAACGATCATGGGCTAATCACCGAGGTGAGGAGCTCTGGTGGGCAGTGTGTAATATTAACATGCACTTGACAGGTTCTGCATCTCTTGACCAACTTTACTACGTCCCTAAGTATGGTGGGCCAGAAAAACCTTTGCCTTAGGGTTTTTCTAACTAGAGCTCGAGCTCCTATGTGAATGTCGCGATTTCTCTTAGAATGTAATCGATCTCTTCGTCTCTTACACACCTCAGGAGTGGTGCCAAGACTCCTCGTTTGTATAAATTTCCTTGGTGGATGGTGAATCTGGATGGTTTGGCTCTTTGCTTTGTCATTTCTTTGAAATTTGTAGGTAGGATTCCATTCTGAAAGTATTCTCTAATTGGGTCCATCCATGTCAGCTAAGTCTGAAAAGACAATACCTTCTCAACCTCGAGACTTACTAACGGTTTTGCTAGGTGTTCCACCGGGATGAGCCTATCTAGCCTTTCCTGGGAAGCAATGGCCAGCTTGGCTAAGTCATCGGCTCGGGAATTTTTAGTCTTGGGGACATGAATGAAATTAACTTGTACAAATTTTTTCATTAGTTCTTGTACCTTTTTCAGATATAGAGTCATTATTTCTCCCTTAACCTTGTAGGCTTCCTTGATCTGCTTCACTACCAGCTGGGAGTCGCTCTAAATCACAAGCTGCTCTATTTCCATGGAATGGGCCAAGTTGAGCCCAGTGATCATAGCCTCGTATTCATCCTCGTTATTTGAAACTTTGAAATTAAATCTGAAGGCGTACTCTATGTCTATCCCACCAGGGGAGCTCAAGATTAGTCCAACACCGCTGCCTTGGGCGTTGGCAACACCATTTATCGAGAGCTTCCACGTCGGGAGGTCGGGTACCAGTTGGGTTGCATCTAGGGACACTTCTTGACCTGGTGTGAATTCTACAGTGAAATCTGTCAGTATTTGCCCTTTGATCGCAACTTTGATTTTTTTTTTACTTGATGTCGAATTCGTTGAGCTTTATTGCCCACTTGACTAGCTTTCCTGACAATTCTGATTTGTGCAAGACCTACTTTCAATGAGGTCAATTGTCTGGGCCTGGAATAAGGCATGAGTTTCTTTGCAGCTATTATCAGAGCTAAGACTAGCTTTTTCATCTTCGAATATCTCTCATCTGCCCTCCTTAGAGCTCTACTACAGTAGTAGACTAGTTGTGAGCTCTATCTTGCTCTCTGACCAATGTTGTGCTTGTTGAAAAATCTTAGACAACAAGGTATAGGATGAACACCTCTCCCTCACTAAGTCTCACACTGATTGGGGGCGAACTGAGGTAATCCTTGAGGGCTTTGAATGTCTCCTCGTACTGTGCATCTCACTGGAACATTTTTTTTCAAGCCTTGGAAAAAGGGTTGACACTTGTCGCTCAACTTAGAGACAAAGCGACTTAAGGCTGCTATCCTCCCCGTTAGACGTTAAACCTCTCTTGTGTTTGAAGGTGGTTACATGTCTATTACAACTCTGACCTTCTCTAGGTTAGCCTCTATTCCTTGGCTATTGATTATAAAATCCAAGAATTATTTAGCAGAGACTCCAAAGTCACATTTGGCTGCATTGAGATTCATCTAGTACTTCATAAAGATTTGGAAAGATTCTTCGAGGTGTTTGATATGGAGCTCAGCTTTCAATGACGTCACCAACATGTCATCGATGTACATCTCCATTGATGTCCCGATATGTTTCTGAAACATTCGATTCACTAAATGATGGTAGGTGGCTCCAACGTTCTTCAGCCTAAATGACATAGCTTGGTAGTAATATGTCCATTGATCAGTTACGAAGGACGTCTTTTCTTGATCGCTAGGATCCATCCTGATTTGGTTGTGTCCTGAAAAAGCATCCATGAAACTGAGCAGTTCATGCTCCATTATGGCATCTACGATTAAGTCAATTCGAAGTAAGGGGAAGCTGTGCTTTAGACAGGCACGATTTAGATTAGTGAAGTTGATGCAAAGGCGCCACTTGTTGTTGATCTTCTTTATAAGGACCACATTGGCCAGTTAGGTCGGATAATCTATCTCCCTGATGGCCTTGGCATGGAGGAGCTTTAAGGCCTCCCCGTTTATTGTTTTCTAACATTCTAGGGCAAAATTTCTCCGTTTTTACTTAATGGGCTTGAAGGTTGGATCCACACTGATTTTGTGCGTGATGACTGAGGGATCAATCCCCTACATATCCTCTTACTTCCAGGCGAATACCTCCATATTATTTTTAAGAAATTGAATAAGGAGGTCTTTAACCTCTTTGAGTAGCTTTGATCCTACGTTCACTAAATGCTTTGGTTATTTATCGAGTTGGATAAACTCTAGCTCTTTTAAAGGCATGGGTCTTGTCTCCAGTTCGTCCCTCATATCGAACTTATCCAGTTATATGGTTTCGACCTCTTTCTTCTTCATAAATGTCATGTAGCATTCTTGTGTCACTTGTTAGTCTCCTCGGACCACTCCAATGCCATTCTCATTAGCAAAGATGATGTTGATAGAGTTTCCATTGTTAATGAGAACTTGATGAACACTCCTATTGGCAATGATGACTCTTACCATCAGGGGGTCGTCGTGGGGATATTGGTAGCTTTCTAGATTTGTATCTAAGAACATTATGTCCATTCTTAGCCGATAAGTCTTCAGTCTGGACTTTTCGCGTATGTGCCTTCTTGGTAGACCTGGTTTTCCCCCAAGTAAATCTTCCTGATATTACTCTGATCTCTCCCATCGGCTGCTAATGTGATGGAAGAGCTGACTATTGCGGTGCAGGAGGAGGGTGAGCTTGGTTTTGATTATCTTGTGCTGCAAAGCTACGTAACTGCCACCCATTTTGAGGGGTCAGGCTTCATCCGAGGTGGTCACCTCAGAACCTTTTCATTTTGTACTTCGTAGAGGACATGGGATACTATAGCATTGAGGGGAGTGAATTGCCATGGTGCGTATCTTGGTTGTAGCACTTGAGGGGGAGGTTCTAGGCGATCTCTTATATTTCCTTTCCTCTTTGGTGAGTGTTCTTTGTCTGCTCATGGAGAGCGTTCTCGACTTCTCTCCATCCTTGGATTTTGCTCATTCCTCTTTTCCTTCTCCTTGTGGGTAGTTGAGCTCTTAGCCTTGGAAAAGAGAGCTTCCTCTTCATTAATATATTTGTCCGCCTTGGCAAGGATCTTAGTCATACTGGCTTGTGGGTTCTTGGTAATGAAAAACATCAAGTCCTTTAACTGGACTCCCAATCCCACAATAAAGGCAATGAGGGCAAATTTCTCACCAAGGACATCTACTTTTAGAGATTTTGAATTGAACCTCTGAACATAGCTTCTTAGTGTCTCATTGGGTACCTTCTTTACATTCAACAAGTGATAGCTCAGCTTTCGATAGATCCGAGCTCCTATGACGTGGAAAACGAATGAAATAGAGAGCTCCCTGAAGGAAGAGATGGATGTTGGGGTCAGCCTATTGAACCAAGCTAAAGCTGAGCCCTTCAATGTGATGGCGAACGCTCAACAACGTATGAGATCTTGATATTCATATAGCACCATCTAATTTTTATAGGTGTTGAGATGGTCCATGGGGTCCTTCGTTCCTTCAAAGGTTATCTGAGGCATCCTGAACTTAAGTTGGATGGGAAAATGCAACACCTCTACAGTAAAGGGAGATTCTGTTTGTTGGACTAGGGCGTCCATAGTTACTAGGGTTTTGCCCCTTATTGCCTCCTTCATGTGGCTGAACTCTTGTTGAATTTCCTTGAAGTGTTATTCCCAGTATTGTTCCTCTCTCTCCTGTTGATGTGGAGAAAATTCATTCTTGTGAGTTCCTCTTTTTTTGACCCTAAACTTTCTCGTTGTCGTTGTTCCTCTGAGCTCGACAATAAGCATTGCCCACTGTCTGGCTACACTCGTCCCTCTCAGTGATGTCTCTTAGGGGGTTGAGGTGTTATTATTTTCCTTGTAGGGGACAGTCCTGGGCTGGTTGTGCCCTTTGGAGATGTTAGAGGAGGCTTGGTAACTCTTTATTTTGTTGAAGAAGACACTGATTGGCTAGGCGAAGGGCCTAAAGTTTGTTATTCAGAGGGGGATTCACCAGGGGTGGTTCAACCTCTGGAATAGGCAAGAAATTACGAGGATTTTCCTGTTGTCTTCTAGTGGCAACTTCTTGTTGGTTCTGTAATCGAAGGGGATTCATCTGACTTTTGCTCATATTGCACGTAGAAATCATCAATTACTGAAGGAGTTTAGTAGAACTTTAACAGGAATAGTCGTTCACACAGACAACACCAACTGATGATGTTTATAGCACGACAAAGCAAATATAGGGATTTAATGGGAATTGAGTTATTCAGTCTAAGCTCATAGGCTCTTAAGATTTGGGGTCAGGGAATATGAGTTAACACGCGAAGAGTTTATAGTGGTTCACCAGCTCGAGAACTCGACTAATCCACTCTTAAAAGAGTCTCTTGCTCATGGGACTTATATTAATAAAAAGGGATTACAAAATAGTTGTTCAGGATACAATGGCTTGTGTGTATTACTGGGGGTTATGCCCCTTACTTATAGTTGGCCCTGAGCTTCGCTTGATCCTTGGGGTGATCCTTGTAATGGTTGCTACTATCCCACAATGGTTGTGCAGAGTATTTGGGCAGTTGCGATTCTTATGCCTGGATAAACAACCGTTGCTATCGAGTTGGTGCTTGGCGGAAGCTAGCTGTCTTTTATGTTGCCCTCCTTGAGAGGCAGATGCAGGAAGCTCGAGGTCTAAATTCGAGCTCCATGGGCAACTAAAACGAACTAGGCTCCTGATCTAAGAGAGCACGACTCGAATTACCGAACTCAACTTTAAGCATATTCAAGTTACCATCACCAGTTAAACAACCACAAGTGTTAAATGTTTTTATTATTGAAAATTGTGTTTGATGTGTACTCATGAAATGTTGATATTAGTCTTCATTTATATATTTGTCTGCATTCATAAAATATAAATATTACTATGCATTTTTTTTCCAACCCACGACTCCTATTTATTTTTAACTCCACTCGACGACTTAATTCTTTTTTGATATTTTATCACTCATATGTCATCTCTTTCTCTGTTGTTTAGTCTTTTAGACCCATATTCACACAGATAATCGGGCACGGGCCCTTCTAGGACTCGTGAAATGTCTACTTTATTTTTCATTTCTTCTTGAATAATGAGAATAATTTCCTCTTTAATAAAACTTTATCGTCTGCACTCATGAAATATTACTATTACCCCTCCTTTCTTTCCAAACTAACAGTCTTAACTCTCCTTTTGGTGCCACTCAACTGTCTAGTAACCGTCCAATTACCTTAGAGACTCGAATTAAAACGGTAGTTGAAATTAAAGATTCGCACTTGACTACAAAAATAAATATGAGATTCAGCCATTTGATGTAGAGAATTTTAAACAGAACTCGACGTAGGGTTACTGTGGATCAATGGTAGCTACACAAACATGATTTGGCCACGTGTGCGCACTTGGTCGGCTCTCCACCACCACCCAACCTTTTTAACCCTTTATCCAAGGTCGACCCACGTGTCCCGCTATTCGAGGAGTGTTGTCGATTCATCTGTCAATACATCGGTTTCCACGTGGGGCCAATGGAAACTTTTTTGGATCAAATACTCTACCTTTTTTTTCTAGTGTAGTGGCCCAACCTCATTCCCTCCCGATAACGTCCGTTAGCTGTTTCCCTCCCGATAACATGTGAACAGATCCGCCAAGACATTGATTGCCGTTAATAGCGCCCAACACCGGCCATCGATGATATGCTTTACGGAGAGTCTCATCTCGCAAACACCGGCCACCGGCGATTTGGTTTACGGTGAGTCGCTTCTTAGCAACAAGTTAGTCTGATAAAGATGAAAAGGAAAAAGATTAGGGTTTGCAAAAGAAAAAAAAAAAAAGGGTACGCTGTGGGAAATTGTATGACGTTGCGGCTACTGCTGCCGCTAAACACGTTCGACAATTAGGTGAATATAATGTTCACTTGTGGATGAATGATTAGGGTTTAGTTACCTTTGTTTTGCATGCGTGTAGACTGATGTACAAGTGGCAAAAGAAGTAAGTGCAAGCGGACGGTGTCATGTTTGACTTGTGGATGGTTAGCGACTTTGCATGCATGGTTCAATGACCGTGGAATCTGTATTGTGAGGTTCAGGCTACTGTCAGAGTCACCACTGGACGCTACCATGGCAATAACAACAGGCTCTCAGGTACTCTCCATAGTGTGAAATCCTCGAACCATGAACTAATTCTACTTTTTCTTTTAAATTGTTGACGTAATAAAATTGTTGCCAATTGAGTACGTAATAGTCCACCTCAATGTTGATATCGATCCATTCTTATCCAAGGGCAGTAATGAATTACATTCACTACGTAGGTCAATAAATACTATTATTTTTATCAGCAAGATATAATTTGAGAATATAATACATTGTAACTAATGGATTGATCGCAGAATACATTTAATGTCATTATTAAATATATTTCACTATCATATATTGGTCACAATTTCTTTTATCCCTAAATTATGTTCTTCAATTATATTCCAATAGTATTAGTGTATTTTTTTTATGAGTAATGCTAGATGGACTTAAAAAGTAAACTTGATAATCAGAACCATTGAATAGATAAGGAGTCATAATAAATATTGATACCCACAGTAAAATCAATAGTTGTAATTATCAAGTCTAGTTTTTATGTTTTAAGTTTAATTTTTAAATTCATGAAACATTACTCTTTTTTTATTTATTAATATATGGAAATTAACCGCAGTTATAGAGAAGGAATGTTAAAGTGAGAGAGAGAGAGAGAGAGAGAAAACGAAGAACTTTAGGATAATTCTTGAATTTTATGAAAACTTATTAAGAGGATTACTACATTCCTTTTGGGGGTTTTGACTGTCATCTCAAAATCTGAATCTTTGATCGATGAGGTACGTTACTTTTTAGTTGTGCGAGAACTCTTTCTTTCATTCACTCCTTTTTCTTTTTTTTTTTGGATGGATCCGTTATTCTTCCCCTTTCCCTTTCGCCCTTTCCCCTGCCACCACCCCCTTGTACTGGCAGAACTTCACCCTGTTGTGATGGAATTCTGTAAATTCTTTGACCTAAATTAAATGAACTTTTTATCGAAACATTTGATATATACTTGAGAGGTGGAAGGAGGCAGAGACGAACAAAAAGTCTTAAGATGAAAAAAATATCTCAAAAAATGCTACATTGGCCTATCATGGCACTAAAAATAAGAATAAAATTCTATTGCGCTAATACGGCGGTGAGTCTAGCATTCCTTACTCTCATATTGCTTCTTGCACCTTGGTTGAATTGAACTGGAAATCTTTGATTAAGACACCTGAATTATTTATAGCAAATAATCCCCACTCTCGACTAATCGCGAGGGAAATCAATGATTACTCAACTGTGGGAAGCCTAATTAATTCATTCCATCTCTATTCAATATAGATTGCACATCAGACGTGTCCGATCTGTGGACCCTACAGTTTAGTTTCTTGAACACTGTGTATTGCTAAATAAATGCCTAGGTGTCCTCTTTCCTACGTCATTGCTGGACACTCTCTAATCTCTAAATGGCTAGTTTGCTGGAAAATCTATTGAGTGGGTCCCGCACTCAGATATCTGAATTATTTAAGCATCGGTGACCTAACCTGTCACCAATATGTGTACACAGCTGCCACGCTATAGCACTTACCGTCCCTCTATATATGTCCACGTCCATGGTGTTATTTACCTACACTTAGAGAGAGAAGCTGGACTCCTGCTGGAGGAGGAAGGATGGGTGGTAGGGGAGGAGGGTGCTGCCGAAGGAGATCCTCCGATGGTGCGTACAATAAGTCGCTAATCAATCGTGTACTGCTCCAATTCCGGCCGATTGCACCCAAGCCTGCCGGAAACAATTCTGTCACCGGTGGGAAAACGCCGGAGAGACAAAACATAGTGGTCAACGACAGAAGGGTCAAGAGAAGGTACACTATGGCACGAAAAAAGAGACAATATAACAGAAAAAAATCATCACCTGCAGAAGAATTGGAATGCGAAGATGGGTCGCAGAAAAGTGTTGTGACTCTGCAACTGTTTCCGAACAGATCAAACGATAAGGGATTGTTGGAAAGACGATCATCAGAGTGCACTATTGATCGCAAACCGCCTAATTTGATGGAATCCAGTGATCTTCTTGTTCTGGATAAAGAAAAAACCGCTTCTTTTAGCTTTTATGTGACGCCGGTGGTGCAGAGGAAGAAGGTGGCGGTTGAAACGTTGGTGATGATGGAATGCATAACAGAAACAATTTCCATAAATGGAGTAGGGTTAGAGTTAGGGTTAATTTCAGACATGGATAGAGTGAAGAAGTTAGAGGTTGACAAGAATCCAGGTTTTGTATCGGACGTTTGGAACAGAGTGCAGTGGGTGAATGAGGCGTACAAGATGATGGTGAGCCAAGAAGAAAATGAAGTGAGTAGTCCACAGACTCCACAGGAATTGAAGGTGTGGTTGGTGATGAAACAAGATCAGCATCACCTGCCCTATTATTTGTACCCTGCTGCGTTCTCATGCAGGGTAAAACTACGGTACACGTGGCATGACCAGAGACGTTCAAGCACAGTGCCATGCGACGTGTGGAGGATGGACTTTGGAGGATTTGCATGGAAACTCGACCTTCAGGCTGCTCTCAGTTTGGGTCTTTCCACAGAAATCAAACTTTGAAGATTGAAGATAGTGAGTAATACTCGCAGTCCAGAGGTAATAATTTCACTCACCAATTTATAGTGATTTAATTTTTCAATAATAGATGAAGTTTACTATCACTTTATTAATTATAATTAATTAGATTCTCAAATTGGATATAAATAACAATTTTCTAATTCTTGACTTTGAAAATATTATTTGCCTTGGAGAAAATATTCAATGTAACAATACCAACAAATTATAATTGTCTCGTGGTGTCATCAATTAATATTTGAATAAACATGTAGAACTAATGAATCCCGCCAAATTCTATAATCATCAATAATTTTCATATTCAACATTTACAATGTAAGATTCGTAGATTCACTTGTCTTACTTGTGTATTTAAAATTAGCCGATAACATTATTTGGAGTTGATCAGGTGTTATAACCATTACATGGAAGCATGTTTGGTTCCGGTACACATAGTATGGAATGAAATTGAATAACTAATTCTATTCCAATCTATACATAGTTGTGGTAATTACTATTTTATTCTATCCCTATTATATCATTTTGGTTAGAGATTAGTATAAGGGGTGGGTCAATTAGTATAATATCAATATCATATTTGGATGAGGAATTAATGCAAGATATTAAATTCAAAAAACAAAAACACCCCTACATCAATACATAACTCTTTAGACTATAGATATTGTTGTCCTTTTGGATATTAAAACCAATCATCACTCATTTTATACTATTTATAGTGTTAGGTGACATTTAGAATGGGGTTGGTACTAAAATACCTTTAATACTAGATCTTATAATTTGATTCAAACTTAGTATTAAATAATGATTAGAGTAATTTAGTCCAATCTCATTCTTTAGTATCTCAAACAAACATGACTTGAATAAAATGACCTGATTACAGTAATTTTTGAAACTCGTTTAGTATTTTAATGTGATGATTATTTTAAATTTTGGTTCAAAAATTCGCTTAATCTACCCGTCACATTAACACCATATTATTCGGTTTCTTTTTCTTCTATTTTATTTTTTGATTAGTGTAACATTACCCATAATGTAGTGGCCATATATATTAGAGCACATGGCTCGACCCATGGCTGCCGCATGTGCAAAATAAATTACACAATCTCCTCTGGCCAATTGAGATCATTTGACCACTGCTTCCTTGATTTGATCGTTGCTTCCTTGATTGTCTCATCAAGGATTTCCTTTCCTTTTATTCTTTTTATTTACAAAATTGTTTCTTCATTAGTATTTTGATCTCTTTAAGTATTGAGTTAATCAAGTCAAAGTTATTCTTGACTCCTCACATTACGAGTACATGTTTACAAGAAGCGATCGTTAAATTCTGGAGGGTAATCGTCATTATCCTACGGCACTGAGCTTCATATTCCTAGTGGTGAAATCTATCCTTAAGTGTAGTGATTACTCACACCTCGACTAATAAATTTCTTTAATCTCTCTTTATTTTTGTATTTAGCATTTGTATCCATTACTTTTTTACAACAGGTAAGTGGCCAGAAATTGGAGGAGTGATAAGGTGTTGATTTTTAAATTGCTATTCTGCCGACTAGTTCTTGATTTGAGAGATCTTTGCATGCAACGTCGAAGTTGTCCCATTGGCACTAAAGGATAGAACGCATGCAATGAAGCCGTGAACCAGTACGGCCAAAAATAATTTTATGGTAGTTGGATTGTGGGCATAGAAATTATTTTTCTACAAACCAAGAATCTAAACTCTTAATTCCAATCTTCGTGTGCTTTCGTAGGGTTGTGTCGTATTTGCTTTGTAGTAGTGGTGGTGGAGGATGGTAGAGGATTGGGACGTAAGATTGATTAGGATCAAAATAGTAGAAGCACTGAAACTATTAATTATTCACTATAAGTACTTAAATCCGTATACTTTCTTCATTTAGTATCCTCTCGCCCCATGTCTCGCCATTGTTGTTCGATTGAGAGTTTGGAAGATCAAAGAAAAAATTGTGTGGTATTCTAGCAGTATATTGCTTCTTTTTGTTTATCCATTATCGAGATCTTGTAATCGGAATTATATTGCAGGACAAAGAGATCAATCCCGTCAACAGCCATCATCGTCAAGAGACGTATCTCCAGTAAGCTGAAAATAGACTATTGACCTACCAAGAAATTTCATAACTAGAATGGCTTATACCTTTGAAGTTGTTACTCAATTGAAGGGTTGAACATGTACATAAAGCATTAAGGTGCTTGAACTATTGAGCAGTCAGACCAACATATGAATGTGTTGGAGAGACTGTAAAAGATTGTAATGACCTAATGACAACAAATATGGGTAAGCTATTCATTTTCTTTCCTCCTAACCAAAAACGAACAACGATCCGGCCAGTCTATTAGCTCCGTTTGATCAGAGCATAGCTTCTCAGACTGGACTTTTTTGGTCCCATTCTGTAGATTTTATTAAGGTTTCAATCGACATTTGATGATTCTAGACTTGGGAAAGAAGTGTGATTAGTGGTTTGCTATCCTTGTGTTCATAGAAGGGCTTATAAGGCATTCTAAAGGGATATAAACCTACAAGAGAAAACTGATTCTCCTCAAATAGAATTGAGATCTTGGAGTCTAATAAGAGCTACAGGAGTAGAGAATGATACTAACATCACTAGTAGAAGTGTCTGGGTTGTAAGAATAAAATAAAGAATCTGTTACTTCAGATGTTGTCTGGACTCTTTTTGACAGCCCACTTCATGTTGGGCACGGGCCCAGACGCTCTAGGCTTCCGTTTAAAGAGGCTTGATCCATCAATCAGCAAGTGAAAGGTCCATTTATCAATAAAAAAGAATATATGTATATTTTGAATATATTTTATCCAACATTATCCTCTAGCTGCAAGAGCCCTGATCATTTATTTCAAATTTTCAAGAGCTAAAAGAGTTATCTGACCAAAGCAGTGAAAGAGGTTTTCCATTTTGGCACACCTTCACACAGCTTAAAACGATCTCCCTCAACTGTTTCTCAATATCTTCAATGGGAAGGCAGCCGTCTATCCATTTCACATGCAAATTTGTTGGGACGTGGAAAGAATTTAACCAGTAAACAGATGTATATACAGAAAAAAATATGCACTTTCCACAAGGAAATGGACAATATGAAAGATCTTCCATTGTATGGCTCGAAAATATCATATACAAAGTTAAATGAGTTATGATGAGGTCTTCGGTGACACCTGCAGGATGGCATCAGACCCAGGAAACAAACTACGTAACTTTTGTCTCACGGCATCAGAAAGGATCTGATACGATTGCACAACTTTCTTTTGAAACTCAAGTTGCTCATATCTCTCATCTCCATAACCTCCTCTTTCAGTGGCATTATGATAATCCCAAACATGACTTTTTAGTTAGCCTAACATCTGTTTAATTTGGATCAAAAACGTGCAAAAAATAAGCCAGAAGAATTGCTAAAACTTCATTTAATGAAAACAGGAAACATAAATGCAATCAACTGTTGATTTTCTGGATAGCAATGAGGTAATCAGGAAAGATGGCATGATAAGTCCACAAAAGGATCATCAAATTTAGCAGATTTCTTGAAAAAGACAAAATACAACATGCAACATACAAATTCACAACAAACCACATATAAGCAACAATAATCCTCAACTTCTTTACACAATTGAAATATTGGTATAAAAATGAGTTACCTCTGGTGGTATGTCTAGGAATAATACCAGATCGGGAGCCAGTAGCCCCATCTCTGGAGCCCGCACAAACAGATCGCAGTATTCCACTACCTCCAAGAAATAAACTACAATATTATATATAACATGAAGAATTTCTTCACCTTACACCATTCAATATCAAGTCCTTTGGTCGATGAGAAAGCTACCCCAGAATATGAATAACAGTCAACAATGAGGAAAGTTCCACTCCTCAGCTTCTTTTCCATTAATGATCTACAAACACATTGTTGATGATTAAGTACATTAAGAATATGTTCATTCCATTCATTCATGACAGGACTTTCGGGAGCTATAAAAAGACCATAAAGGAGGTCATTGCTCATTGCCCGTTGCCCAATTCGATCCCCATCAATCAAGGGAGCTAAAAGTTGTGAAGTAGGTAGAAATCCAACAATTAAAATTTTACTAAAGGGAGACCCAAATATTTGAAACCTGTAGCCCAATATTTTACCATTAGATCCACCAATGGGCTGAAGTGACTAAAGATGCTCCACATATTCTCATTTTGCTAGTATTACAGTCTCCAAATCAACAAGTGGCCGGACGGCCTTTATAATGACAAGGCATGATTGCACATAACCAATCAAATATACAACAGTGGAAAATCCACTTTATGGTTAGAACTGTAGATCTATTATTTTGACACTCATCTAAACTTAACACAAAGATGTCATTTACAAAAAAATAAAAGATAAGTAAATCTACTGAAACTTCTACAAAGAGTCGCTTTTGACGTGTTTGCAGATTATATAAACATTGAACAATTCTGAGAGTTTCAGTATTAAACGTAGCAGGACAATCACAATAAATACTTCACATGTGAAGAAACAACAAGTGAACATATCTGTGGGATTAGATCAAGTTTCTATATGCATTCATACTCAGCAGTACAAATCATGATGCATCGGATAACAAAACAAACCTCTTTCCCCTATGATTTGCACTAAAGAGGAGATGGATTTTGCATGATCATCCAACTGCGACTTATTGGAAAGATATGATGAAATCATTTGTCCAACGCCGGTATTTTCTATCCGGAAACCGCCATGATTCAACAGAATGTCCTAGCTCCTCCAAGTATGATAGTAGTCTGCTAGACTGTAAGGTCTTCCCAGAGTGATCCAAACCTTCTAATACGATTAAAGCACCTCTTGAGTCAATGCTGTGATTATTTTCCATGTGAATTTGTCTACAAGAGCCCTTGAGTGGTAATTTTGAATTCAAACGAAATGCCAAAGATCTCCTATAGCCGCTACTGCCCCAAAATTTCTAAAAAATTCAGAAAAATATAAAATTAGAGAACTGAACTTACATTATATGCATATTCAATTCATATTCAGATCACCTGTGACTATAAATTCAACCTTTTTGAAAAAACTCCATTACGGACAAGGATGTCGAATTTAGAGAAGAAAAACAAATGGGGAACAGAAGTATGAGTTTGTCGACTCCCAAACAAAGTAAAAACTAATGTAAGAACTAAGAAACAAGCAAATCAAGTGGAAGGAAACTTACAAAACCCTGGAAAGGGGAAACTGTGGAATAACAGGCACATATGAATCATGATGTCCCTCCAAGCCCTAAAGGTTGAGTGAGATACATGAAAAATATGCACAAAAATTACTTCAGAAAGAAGCTTAAGAACGCATTCGAAACTGGGTTTTCACCAAGATTAAGCATATAGACTACTTGTACCACAGATTAGGATTTTGGTTGATTAGTTAGGAAAATCGAACCTGTCTATGAGACCATGACTATGTTTAAATTCGGAAAGTGAGCAGATTCGATATTCTCCGGACGATGGATCTCCGGTCAGAATCTCGGTCCCAATTCGGCGAGTAAATCGTCATTCAAAATCCTTTTAAAATAAATAGCCATCACTCAAATTTAAATTAAAATTTGAATAAAATATTTAATTTAATATAAAATAAATGTTATATAACTCAAATAAACTCAAAAGTTAAAACTCAAATGTATATTATCTTTTAGATAGCGTAAAATGAATGAGTCTTATTAAAAAATTTGATGGGACTCACTCATCTAAAGGATGATACATATTTGGGTTGTAATTTTTTTAATTTCATTTAAGTTTTGTAACATTACTCTTAACACAAAGAGCTTTAATGGACAATTTCAAATTTAAAGAATAAGAAATTCAAACTTAAATGAGGATAAACTCAAATTTAAAAAAAATAAATATGATCATGAAATCTTTAAGAGAGTAAAATCTCACTATTAAATTATCTCCAACCCTGACTTAAATTTACACTGAAATTTAAATTTGAGTAAATAAATTCAAAAAACTTGTTCTATCCTTTGACTCAAACTTATATCAAATCAAGTGGATTATCTTGGAAGGATTGGATTTGAATCCAAACTCAATCCTACCCAATGTAAAGTGGTCCGGATTAGAGGATTATAAGGATAAGATTCAAATCTTATCCCATCTTTGGATAGGTTTTATTTAGTTTGTGGGCCTCATTCACTGTTGATGGTATAACATACTCAAATAATCATTTCACCCTTGTGTAAAAAAATGTTATTCAATCCTATATTATGTTTGTTATAGAATGAAAAAAAGGTTAAATCTATTAGTATTGTCTTATTTACGAAAAAAAATACGAATCAATACCTTGCGCATTTTTATAAAAGATTGCAATAAATATTTTGTTCATTTATTTAATTTAATTTGTACAATTCACTTTTAATCACAAATTTTTTTTTCAATAAATAACAAAATTAATTCGAACTCAATCCAAAAAAATTTCAATGACCCAAATCCAATTTATTTTTCATGAATTTTAGGGCATTTTAATATTATTGCCTAAATTAATAGTAAAAATCAGGTCAATTTAAAATATGTTACTTTAATTAAAATGTTAATTTTTTTAGAGTTGTATAAAGTGAAAAAAAATCTAAGAGTTATGTGCAAATTTATGAACATAAGGGGTAAAGTGCAAAAAAATAGAATTGAGGGGGTATAAAGTGGATATTAATGTGGTTAATTGCTCATCTTCTCCACATATGCTTCGACTTCAGTCACAAATAGAGAGAAAGAGTGAGAAGAGAAAGAAAAGCTTTCGAAAAAATTTATCTTATTCCCTCTCTGTCTTCCCAAACAAATCAAGATGGGTTACCGTAGAGATCATCTCTATTTTCTTTGCAAACAAATGGTGGTTGCAGACTGAAAAATTTACCCAAATCTGCGCAGTGAAACTATGCATAGATCTGATACTTCCATGGAAAAATCAGATCTCATGTGAAACTTCAAAGATCGATACACGGAGGTAAGTATTTACTGTGGAGGGTATTTTTGATTTTTCATATGCAATCCCACTTCACAATTTTGAATCCCCCATAGTATAAGAGATTGTTTAATGGCTTGTAGAGAGGATTGAACGTTTTAAAACCTTCGGCCCGAGGAATTCAAATCCCAATCCAATCTCATGTCAAAAAATTACCCAAATCAGGAATAAGTGGACTCATTCACAATTTTAATCCAATCCCCCCTATAATCCCCCTCAATCATTTCATCCAAACACCACCTAAATCTTTAAGAGAGTGAAATCTCACTATTAGATTATCTCCAACTCTGACTTAAATTTACACTCAAATTTAAAGTTGGGTAAATAAATTCAAAAATTTGTTCTATCATTTGACTCAAACTTATACCAAATCAAGTGAGACTCAATTTTTTACTTCAATCAAGATAGACTTAAATTGTTACATAAATCTTTAATATTAGGACTCATAGTAAAATTAATTGTTGTAATCATCAAGTCTAATTTTAAATTTTTATAGCTTTGCTCTTTTTTTTTTTATCCTATCTGCAATGTGAGATACAAAATGGCAAAAATTGCCACCAACTGGATAACGAGCTAAAATTATTTCAATGCCCCTCACATTGTACAAGTAGTATAATTCACACATTGTTTATTAGAGGTGCAACTTGGACGGACCAACTCAAATTTAACTCAAGCTAAACTTAAAAAAAATAAGGCTTGAGTTAGACTTTTTAATACTTTGGTTGGACATGAGCAAAAAAATTCTAACACAAATTGAATTTGAGCAAGTCTTGAGTTGTCAAATTCAACCCGAATATACATAAATATATAAATATATTTAACTAACGTTAGTATTTATCTTCACTTATTAGAGTTCAGATTTTTATTTCACTTCAAATCTTCATCCCCTGCACTTCCATCACTCTCAGATCCCTCTCTCACTCGTCACTCTTCCCTTTTTCTCAATGTTAGATTCTCAGTCTCCCTCTCTCACTTATCACTCTACCCTCTCTCTTTATTTGTGTCTCGACCTTCATCTTAAGTCATTTAAAAAAAATTAGATGTACACTTGAAAAAAAATTAAATCTACACTTCAAAAAATCAATTCAAAATACAGTCCGAATTAAGTAACTTAAATTTAATTCGAACTTGCCCGAATTAAACTTGGGCAGTACTTAGGTTGAGTACTTTAGATTAAGGCAGGGTTATGATTAAAAATTATACACTTAAGATTAGCCAGAGTTGACTTCTCAACCCACTCGAATTGTACCCTAATCATTATGTCAGTAAAATACGTAAATTTTTATATCAAAATAATATTACTCTTTGTCTTTTAACTATTCTTTTGTTGATTTTACCATCATAATCTCAGTATACTAGGTGAGTTATATTTTGTACCTTAAAATATTTTAAGATTTTTATTTTATATTTTTAAAAATTAAAATTTTTCAAGATAAAAAAGTAACATAAACTAACAAAGAAAATTGTATTATAAAATTTTTAATATATTGAAAATTTAATCCTTTAATATATTAAATAAAAATTAAAAAAAATTAGTTGTAAAGTACAAAAAGTAGAAAAATAATTCACATCATCATGAGTCAAATCAATGAGACCCACATCTCCCATCCTTCCTATCCAACACTAAATTGGTTAGCTAAAAAGCCTTTTTCTTGGTTTTATAACCCACTTCGTTGGACTAAAAATTCCTATCTTATCTAATCCAAAATTTTGTGCCAGACATACCTACCCTTTATGTGGTTGAGGTACCTAATATCTAACTGTGTTGATGAATAATATCCAATTGCTATTGAATGTATCATATGAGATTTAGATTACTAAATTTGATCTTAAATTTTCATTACGCCAGTATCTTAGTTTGATATATTTACAGTAATTGATCATAAATTTAATAAAAAATGACATTTATTATATTTTTATTAGATAAAAAATAAAAAATGATATTAAACAAAGATATGAAATAGTAAAACAAATATATAA